>SZWC01006550.1:31063-64757 GCA_023375785.1 Penium margaritaceum
TGGAATGCAGCGATGTCTGAACAAGTGGAATGCAGCGATGTCTGAACAAGTGGAATGCAGCGATGTCTGAACAAGTGGAATGCAGCGATGTCTGAACAAGTGGAAAGCAACGATGTCTGAACAAGTGGAAAGCAGCACCGTTCACTTGGAGACTTGAGAAGGGGTGGGGATGGTGGGAGGGTGGTCGCAGGCCCTTTGGGGGGGGAGGAGGAGGAGGGGGGAGAGAGGGGACGGAAGCAGAGTGAGGTTGTTTTGGCAGGGGGAGTGGGAGCGTCCACATGGTTACACATCCCTCCAAACCCCGGGCCTCCCCATCTGCTATCACTTTGAGAAGCCAACCAAAGTTTGTTTGGCTCGTCCCTCTGCTGTGCTGTTGCCTATTTCGTCGTCTTTTGCAAATGACGGTTGAAGTGAAAGTGCTGCAAGACCTTTCTCATCCACGCACACTTTGCATTCTACACACCTCTACTCTTGTCCGCCTCACTCACTCACATCCTCCACACTCACTCATATCCTCCACCCTCACTCATATCCTCCACACTCACTCATATCCTCCACACTCACTCATATCCTCCACACTCACTCATATCCTCCACACTCACTCATGTCCTCCGCACTCACTCATATCCTCCATGCACAAATATCCTCCCCCTCCGCATGGACACCTCCTCTTTTTGACACTCCTGTCATGTCATAACTGCTGTTACCCAAACCGATAGGACACCTCGGTGGGTAACGAGCGGACGCATTACATTGCAATGTAAACGCAGGGGCCCGCGGTAGCGGGCCCGCGGTAGCGGGCCCCTGCGTAGACGGGCAAAAAAATAAAACCCCAACCCAACCGGACGCTCGATCGTCCGGTTAGTATGGGTAAATCTATGTTATCCCTGGACTGCTGCCATTTCATGACCGATATTCGCATGCGTCCATGGACTCGCGTCAAATGCAAGCGTGACGGTTTGCCTGCCAGCACGGAAGTCGAACTGTCTGGGCTGTGATCGAACAGGTTTAGACGGTCTGCAAAACATCAAAATGTTCTAACTACTAACTTTGCTTCACAAGGTGGTGGCAATGGCAACGAAGGCGGGAGCAAAACGTTGTGCTTCTCGTCCTTCTCTTTCTCCTTCGTCATCCCCGTTGCCATTTTGATGCCGCAGATCCTGCTCAACTTCATCAACGTCGTTGCGCTCTGCTGCCTCGGCTTCGTCAACTTCGTCCTCCCTCCTCTCGTCTACGCCTCCTCCTACGGCCTCGCTCCATTCGCCACCCGTTGCGGCGGCAGAGGCACAGCCCATGGTGCCCTTTGGCGGTCCAGTTCGCGTTCGGACATTGAGCCTGACGACGACGACGATGAGGACGAGGGCGACGTAGACGAGGAGAACGACGGGAGCGGCGGCGGCAGTTCCGGCCATCGTCATGGCGACGGCGATCGGGCGGCGCTCATTGCCACACGCGCGGAAGGGAGAACCACAGGGCACGAAGAAGGTCCGGCCAGAACCGAGGACGCAGCCCACTTTGCGGCTGCGTCTTGTGTGGACGGAAGCCGGCCGAAAGGCGACGGCTCGTTCCTCCAAAGGGCCGCGGGACTCCTCGACCGCAACGGGGATGACGACTGGGGCTCCCCGTGCAGTCCGAGGACTGCGAGCGTCGAACCGGTGGTGGACTCGCTGCCGTGCGTTGCCGGGGCCCTGGCTCGGAGGAGGGCAGCAATGGGCATTGCGGCTGTGCTTGGGTTCGTGACCGTCGTGAACATCATCCAAGCAGGAGTGGACTATTTGGCATCCGAATGAGATGGACAACAGCTACTACACACACATGAGTAGAAAAATCTCAAGTATTTGAGGAAAAACATTTATAGTAGCATGCTATTCGGCAACTGCTCCTACATACGTATTATTACGTGTGCATAGCTCTTCTGTGTGGAATGAAGATATTCAAGGCTTGCTATTCCCAAACAACCTTAGTTTTTTCTTTTGGTTTTGTATTTGAGTAAATTGGGTGGGGGGGCGGGGGGGAAGGGATTTTTAATCGCTCCCTGTTAAGCACCGATGCAAGACTACGATCACACCCTTCAACGATGCAAGCGTTCTTAACCCTTCACCTGTCATGTATGCCAAAACCCGCTGACTGTCGCAGTTGGGATGCAAACCAGGGTTGACATTGAACTGATCCACCAACCTCGCCCTGCACTTTGTCCAAGACCGACCGCAGGGTCGCTCCATTGGCTAGACTGATGCATAACTGGCAGGTATGGGGAGGGGCCAAGGGGGGTGGGGGGTGGGGAGGTCGCTTTTCTAGCATGTTGTGTGTTTTGGCAGTACTTGAACCCAGAGCTTTCCGTAGTTTGTCTATGCATGCACCTGACCACGTGGGACGATCTAAACACATGGAGAGAGTACACATCGGATTGCTATCGATGCAGATTCACAAGTGCACACATCCCAACATGTCCACTGATCCCCAGGCCTTCATGTGATCACAAGTGCCCCACTACGGATCGCGTCTTGCCAATGAAGAGCCAGCAGCTACTCAACAGGCACAACGATTCCTTCACTCATGGTGGAGACGCTTGTCCGTCTCTCGTAATCCCATGAAAGGTTGGTCCGCATCCAGATGCCGGTGTGCCCAACGCTCGGATTTGACAAGGGAAAGAGCAGAAGAAGTTGTGGGCTCCTTTCCAGCACACCGTAGAGAAGACTGCCATGAGGTACTAACTCCCCGAGGCAGGCATGCAGTGGTTTGCATGCTTTGGATGGAAAGGCACAGAGGCCATCCTGTCCTGCCCCTGTGACTTCGACTTGACCAACACCACTGACGACCATGAGGTTTCATCCTTGAAGAAAAAGGATAAAAAAAAAAAAANGTCTCGGGCGGGATGGGCGGACGGATTCTCTCGGGCCACTGCAGCCCCTGCGCGAGGAACGGGGCACGGGGTTCATACCAGGGCGTCTTGTTGCGCCAGGAGGTCGCGGGGAGGCCGAAGCGGTGGAGGCGGCCGAGGAGGGCGCCGAGGGAATGGAAGAAGGTCTGCACGTCTGAGAGGCGGAGGAGGGCGTGGGGCGGGATGGGGAGGGGGAGGGTGGGAGGCTGGAAGGCCGGGAGGGGAGGGGGCCGGGGAAAGAGGAGGAAGTGGGAGGGCCGTCGGGGAGAAGGGGGGCGTGCGTTGGTGTGAGGGGATGACGGAGGGACCGTGGCGGAGGAGGAAGGGGAAGGGGACGGAGGGAAGTCGGACAAGGAGGAGGGGAGTGTTGAGTCTGGATGGCTTGAAGATGCTGTTGCCGATACTGCGGCGGCTGCTGCTGCTGTTGCTCCTGCAGCAGTAGCTGCTCCTCCTTGCGCTGATGACGACAAGGCTGACGTCATGGGCGCCAACGACAGCACGGGGCTCCGCTGCTGATGCTGTCGTGCGGCTGTAAGCCGCACAGCCTCCGCCGCCGCTGCCTCCTGCCCCGTGCTGCCGGTGCTGGCGCTGGTGCTAGTGCTGGTGGTGCTGCTAATCGTGCTGGTGTTGGTGCTATTGAGAGTGGTAGAACGTGTGCTCGTGCCAAGCGCAGACGGACTTGCGCCATTGCTTGCACCCGCGCTCGAGGTTGCCAAGACCGCCTTGGGGCTGCCGCCAACCACACCCGCCATGCCTGAGAATGACATCCGGTGAACTGCCGACGATGCCCAACGTCGCAAGTGAGATGTCCTCAGTGAAAAACGGAGCACGCGACTGGGGCGGAATGTTCACCCCACTCTCGCAAACCGCAATTCTGGCTTCGGCATAATTACCGGGTCTAATAGCTCGGATACCCGCACCGCGCGCACTATTAAGCTGGCATACCCGCGAGTCCGACATTTCAAACGGCATACCCACCTGTTTTAAAGAGGAGTGAGGTATCCGGCTGTAGAAATCTGCTAAGTAGGTAACGTCGAAATGCGGACGCTCTCAGTATTTCAACCGTGAGTGGGTCGAGGAATGGCCCCGGAATTCGCCAAGTCCCCTCTTCTTACGGGTCATACCCGAGTCACGTCACAGAGCAAAACCGACATTTCGAAGTTACGCATTAATTTCGTGTTTACAGTTATGATTATCTTGAATATTCTGTCCGTTGTGTTTCCCACCTCATTTCGTGCTCCCTTTCCTTTCGTCAAGAGCCCGTTCGAGTATATTTCATTCAATAAAAAGGAAGTCCCCGATGGACTAAGGGTACGGTAAAAACCTCTCACCTAATATGGCGAGGTTTTAACACATTTCCAAGTGGGCCAAATGTGGTATGGGGGCATAAGTTCGATTTTCCTTGTCTTGTCTGAGGTAATCAAAACAAGCCCCTAGTGGTTGGTTGTCCCTTTCCAACCTCCACATGGTTCTTATAATTGACCATGCCAACTGGCATAGTCAAACCTTTTCTATGAAATATTTTAAAAGCATAAAATATTTCATGTATATATTTCTTCCCCTTTAGGACCAAATCGTCTCGATTTGCTGTGTTGCTTGGAGAGAGTAGTAACCTACACACTTCAAAGAAAAATTCCAACGGATTAGCAGAACAAGACTCTGTTTTGTTCAATTCCACTTTCAAAACCTTCTTGGCTTCACGACGAGGTCTTTATGGCACGCACTCTCAACCGCATAATAGGCATGGCCTCGCTTCCTCCCCTTTTTGTAAGGAGCGTCCTTGCGACATGTGTCCAGGCGTCCCCGTAACATAGTGCACGGTATAGTGCCATAACCTCCTCAAGGGTTGTGTGCCAGGATGGTAACCCCGAGGGCACGTCGTTTTGAACGGGCAGCCAGTTCCTCCCAGTACTCGGCTACAGCTGCCTTCGGCATCCGAGATTCTGGTTCCCACAAGTTGTGTTCAGGTCCACAACCGGCCCAATGCACAAGTTACTCCTTGACCAGTCGTGCGTGGAGTGCACGCTCACGGTGTTGGTGGATGTGGTGCACCTCGCATTGGCCTTCCACGGCCAGGACAACAGGCGGGGGCGGCTAAACAGACCCATCTGCTTTGTATGGTGCTAGTAGACTTACATGGAACAGGTTATGAATTTGCATTGCAGATGGCAGGTCCAACCGGTACGCCACTAGTCCTACTACGTGCGTGATCACAAACGGTTCGAGCCACTTTGGTAACATCTTACGCGCACCTGGTGTCTTCAGCCGTAAGTTCTTTGTGCTCAAAAGCACTCGGTCGCCGACGGAGAACTTGACCTCACGTCGGTTTTTGTCAGCATAGGCCTTTTGGCGTTGTCGAGCAGCATACATGTGTGCTTTTGCATTGCGCCAAAGTGCGTCCATTCTCTCGACAAAGGCCTGGGCAGAGGGAAACTGATCACCGCCGCCCCTGCACTTCACCATAGAAGCGGGTACCACCGGATGTTGACCATAGTTGAGGAAGAAGGGAGTATAGCCTGTCGACTCGCTTACCGCATTGTTGACAGCGAACTCTGTAGGAGCGAGGAAGTCATCCCAGTCCTCCATCGTCGAGTCGATGTACATGCGCAACACTTGTTCTAGTGTACGGTTAATGCGCTCTATCTTTCCGTCTGTCTGCGGGTAGAATGCAGTTGACATCTTCACTCGTGTTCCATATCGCTCATTGAGTGACTGCCAAAAGCGGCTTGCAAATGGAGGGTCACGGTCTGAGATGATCTCCAGCGGGATGCCGTGGTACTTCACGACGCCATCGTAGAAGAGGTGTGTTGTTTCCTCTACAATGATCCGTGACGTTGTGGGCATGAAGTGCGCCATGCAGGTAGCACGGTCGATCACCACAAAGATGGCATCATGATCCTTTGTTGTTTGTGGAAGGCCGATAATGAAATCCATAGCTACAGACTCCCATGGAGCGTTTGGTAGCTCTAGGGGCTGGAGTAGCCCCCCTGGTACCTTGTTGCTTGCTTTGTTTCGGAGGTAAAGGTCACAAACTGCATAGCACTTCCGTATGCCATTACTCCATCCCGGCCACCAGTAATGCTTGGCGAGCGCATACCTTGTCTTCTTTGGGCCCACGTGCCCGGCTGCTGGAGGGTTATGAAACTCAAACAGTATCTGTTCATGTAGTTTTTCCGCGCGTGGAACCACCACTTGTTCACCGATGCCAACAATCGACGCATCACACCTTACATCCCATGATTTCTTTGGGTCTGGCAGGGTTAGCACATGCGCAGATGCCAGCATTTCCTTGACCTTGTTGAAGGCTGTCTCGCATTTGTTTTTCCAACGCCATTGTGTTGTCTTCCGCGTGAGGACTGTGAGCTCGCTAACCAAGGAAGAGTATCCCATCATGAAGTGCCTGAAGTAGTTCGACAGGCCAAGAAATGATCGTAGCTGACCCACGTTCTCAAGACGGGGCCATTCTTTTATGGCTTGTACCTTACGCGGGTCCACTCGGATGCCATCTCCGCTCACAATGTGACCGAGGTACTCAAGTTCTTTTTGCGCAAACTTGCACTTGCTCATCTTTGCAAAGAACTTGTTGTCCCGGAGGATTTCCAGTACCCCTCGCAAGTGCCTTTTGTGCTCTTCTTCTGTCTTTGAGAAGATCAGGATGTCATCGAGATACACCAACACGGACTTCCCAAGTTGATTCTAAAACACGCTGTTCATCACAGCTTGGAAAGTTGCAGGTGCATTGGTCAACCCGAAAGAGAGCACTCGGAATTGGTAATGTCCCAAGTGCGTACGGAACGCTGTTTTGCATACATCCTCCTCTGTGATGCGGATCTGATGGTAACCTTGAGAAAGATCGAGCGATGTGAAGATCCTTGCTCCTTGAAGTTGGTCAAAAAGGTCCTCAATTCACGGTAGTGGATATCGGTTCTTCACTGTAAGTTTGTTCAATGCGCGATAATCCACGCACATGCGTAGACCTCCATCCTTCTTACTCACAAAGAGGATCGGTGCTCCAAAGGGAGACGAGCTTGGCTCAATCCACCCTTTGCATAGATACTCCTTGATTTGTGTTTCTGCTTCCTTCCTCTCAGCCAGGCTGAGCCGATATATTGCCCGAAATGGAGGCGTGGCACCAGGCTCGAGTGGTATGATATGACCAACCTTTCGTGCCGGAGGTAGGCCGTTTGGCGGGTCCTCAAATACATCTTGAAAGTTGGAAACAACATCTGCCACACCTTCCGGGAGGTCCTGTCTTGGTTCTTCTTCCTCGATTCTCCATAAAGTGGCCAAGAAGCACTAAGAACCTTGTCCCAGCCTTTGCTTCAACTGCATCGCAGTCAGCGCTGCAGGTGTGTTCCTCTCAAGTTGAAGCATTTGAGGTATTGGTGAAATGGTGATTTTTCGCCGCCCCTTCACGACTTCGAGCGTTTTTGGATTCAAAGTTTATTTTTGCTTTGTGGTTCACCAACCACGGATCTCCCAAGACAACGTCAAGTGGGTCCATGAGATCAAGGACTGTGAGGCGGGTCTTTGTGCTCAATCCTCCGAGGGAGAGCCGGACCACACAATCACCAAGGATTGGTACCTCTCGATTGTCTCCCACGACCACCTTCCCTTGTCTCGGGGTGTATTTAAGGCCGATTGCATCAAGGTATGCCGCTTTCACAAAATAATTTTCTGCTCCAGTGTCTCCAAGAATAGGAGCCGATGCTCCATTGACACTACCCCAAAACTGCATCGTCATGCTGGCACACGATTTGCGCAGGAACAGACTCACTGGTGGTGTGGCATGTAAGTGGTAAATCCGGTAGGAATGGGAGCATCGGCGGAGCTCCACCATGTCGCCCACCTTCTCCCACATGTGGTGTCCCCGAGTGAAACTTGCCAGCAACCTCCAATCCTTGAACTAGGAGACATCAAAGTCTTTGTGTATGGGGACAATTATCGTGATCAATGTGAGTGTTTGTTTTTCATGCGCTTGCTGTGCTTCTTGGACAATATCTTTGACATTTTCTTGTGTTGCCACAACAAAGCAGTCACGATTATCAAGATTCTCCTTTGTGCCGTACATCAATGGACAAAAGCGGCCAAAGTAGAGAGAGTCAGATTGGATGAATGATGAGATTATTGTTGAGAAGCATTGAGATGACAAGAATTCGAATTGCTTCACATCATCATCCACAAATATGAAAAATCTCTCATCTGCCAAACCACTTGATCCCCCAGGCAGTCGTCCACTTTCTACTGCTGGGGTTGTTGAAAATCCTACTGGTACCCACGCGGTTCTGCACCAGGTTGGTCATAGCCATCCTGCTCATCTGCCACGCGAGGGCGTCCACGGCCACGCTGCCTCCACGGAATCGGATCCTCTGGATAGCTCCAAGTGCTGATTGCTGTTGTCCTCCAGGCGCGCGCCGAGGGCCAACATGACCCAGCCGAGGTCCAACATTCTGGCCGCGTGCAGCACCAGCAGCCATGCCACCTCCAACACCTTGGCCTGGGCGAGCGCCACCATGCTGGTGTCCTTGCGCCCCCTGTTGGACGGGACCTCCAAAAGGTGGGCCATCTTGACCCGGGCGGAACGCTTGCCCCTGTGGGGTACCTTGGCGCTGGCGTTGTGGGAAGTTGCGTGCAAAGTGCCCTGGCTCATTACACGCCCTGCATGTAAAGATGCCAGGATGCAATGTTTTTCTACTCTTGAACACGTGGCTTTTTGGGCTGTCCAACGTGTCCCTAAAGAGGGTGCTTCCCTCCTCCATTCCCATGGAAGCTTGTGAAGTCGGTCTTGGTCGCATCTCGTGGAGTCGTCGTGTCCCATAAGGCCGAGTTCTTGTTGTACGTTTCCAAAACATACTTTGTTACCGCTCGCAGGCTTGTCCACCGCTTATGGTCTTTGTCTGTGATGCAATGGAACTTGAGCTGCTGAGTGGCGAGGTCGTTGAGGAAGAGAGTGATCTTTGTGTCTTCGGCCATGTGACGCGGTTGGACACGTTGGGTTGTGTCGTAGAAGACCTCCACATAACGGTTCAAGGTCATGATCCCTTGCCTGAACCTTTCCAGCTCAACTTTTGCCGCTTGTGAGTCGACTGGGTGTGAGAACAACACCCCCATGAGTTCCTCATACTCTTCCCATGTGGGACTACCCTGTCGTTCCTTCGTGTACCAAATATCTACCAGCTGCTCGAACTGCTCGCGACTCACTGCTAACATGCCTTGGGCCCCCCAATCCTCCATAGGCACCTTCCTCAGCTGCAACTGTAGCTTAAATCCTTTCAGCCACGTGTGTACGTTGGACTTGCCATTCGACTTATCAGCAGGGCCAAACACAGAGCGGCTCATCATGCTAGTAGCTGACAGTCCCCCAATTGTGGCGGGTTGCACTATGGGGGTGGAGGTAGTTGTCGGTGTTGGCTGCACATTGGCGCGACGCGTCTCAGCTCGGGCCTGCTCCTGGCGTTCGAACGCATGTTCAGCCGCCTCTCCTGCCGCGTACACCGCTGCAGCTTTGTAGATTTGGGCCTCCCCATGTTGCTTCGCTTTCAGCACTTCCCTTGCAGTGACTTCCTCCTCAGCACGGTGCAGTGCGATAGCAAGCTCTCCATGAAGCTTCTTATTCTCCTCTGATAGCTTTCGACTGGTGACGTAGCCGCTACTGACTTGTAACCGCAAGGCAGCCATGGTTTTCTCGTGACTGTGCGCCATTGCTCCCATGATGCCGACAACGATGTCGTAGTCTTCTCAACTGAGTCGTGTTTTCAGTATCGCAATATCTTCCTCCACTTCGAGCAGGAGAACGGCCTTGAGAAAATCACGGTGAATGCTTGGGGAGCCTGTGAGACCAAGGCTGTGTAGGGATTCTTCACCACCTGTGAAATTAGTGCTGGAGCTCTTTAGTTCACCTGTGGTAGTGCCCAAGGGGCTGGGCACCTCAGAATCTTGCCCAGCAATTTCGACACAAAGGCGCTGGTCAGAGGGTGGCTCGCCCTCGTTGCCATCGCCATCATCCTCAAAATACACGCGGCGTCTCCCAACTGGTCCAAGGACGTGCGTGGGCCTATGGCGGACGTACGGATCGGCCTCCTGATCATCGTCCTTTGGCTCAGGTTCCATGTCTTCATCGTCTGATGTCTCAGCGACTTCAAGCTGGCCATACTCCCCCTTTCCGAGACATCCTCGTCAGCTCCGTCCTGGAGGTTGACATTCTCAGAAGCATGAACATCGTCGCCTGGAGTTGCGTCCGGAATATACTCATGAATCGCCTCAGCCGGTTCTGCCTTCACCTCCTCGGTGGGGCTCTTGGCGCCTTCGTTGGTGTCGAAGATCAAGTGCTCGTGGTCATCTTCGACCATGAGCGTATACGGTGGACGGCGCGGAGGTGGTTCGTGAGGCACAAAGGTTTCCTCACGTCTCTGTCCCCCGTTCCCCAAGTCTTTGGGACATCGTGGATTTCAAAGAGGAGTTTTGGTTCCCTCTCATAAAGAATGGCGAATCAAACCTTGTCGCTTGGTCCCACGCTTGGGTGCGCCCATCGAAGGCGGGCCGCCGAGAAGGGTTGACAATCCGGTTGCCCTTGCTGCCATGGCAAAGGCAAGAGCTTTTGCCAAGAGAGCGTGACGCTGGAGGGGAGTCGAATGATAGCTCTCTTCTTTTTTTTTTTAAGGTGGAGTACGCACTTGCTCTTGCAATGCTACTCACTTCAAACGTTTGCTCCCACTCTCTTCTTCAACCTTCAAGTCCTCGTGGGTGTGATTCAGTGAGTTGCTTCACAAAGAGGAGTCTAGCTCACTCACTTTGAACGCTCGACTAAACAAATCGCATACGTTTAAGGAGGAGATAAACTCACTCAATTTCAAGGGTACAACACTAGCGTTTCCGCTAACACACCACCTCACTCAACTTAAGAGGAGATTGACCTCACTCTATTTAGGAGGAGCTTCAAGGATGTTACACAAGGAAATGAGAGAACAAACTACGTATAGAAATTACTATGCCACGACCGGATGGCACAATTTGGCCTCTAGCTAGAAAACAAAATAAAGAGCTTGAAATTACGAATCCAACAAAAAAACGGAGCAAGAAACAGAGTTGTATTGAGGTCACAACGGAATTCTGAAGTTCTGCTCCCGGGGCCAACTCCTGCCTTGTCTACGGCGGTCGTCCTCCGCTCCAGCACCCCAAACAACTGGTTGCGCGGCTCAGTTCGTCCCTGGTGCGCCCTGGATGGTTCCAGCGCCTTAGGGGGGCCTTGTTGTTGCTCCAGTGGGCCTGTTGGCACAGCAGATGGCCTTACTTGCGTAGTCTGCTGTCACGCTTGATCCCAGGAGCCCGTTTTGCACACACGAGTCCACCGCGGCAATTGCTGTGGTTGTGAGCGCCGACACTTGTGCGAAACGAGGTTGGCGATCTTGAAATTCCTAGAGTGGGCCACCTTAGTCGCTCAAGAGGTTAGATTCGTCGCCCAAGAGGACCGACGGTCGTCCCATGAACGTAAAGACTGTTTAGGCCGTCAGCGAAGGACTTCTGGCTCTGGATACCAGTGTAGAAATATGCTAAGTCGGTAACGTCAAAATGTGGAAGCTCTCAGTGTTTCAATCGTGAGTGGGTCGAGAAATGGCCTCGGACTTCGCCGAGTCCCCTCTTCTTACGGGTCATACCCAAGTCGGATCGTCATAGAGCAAAACCGACATTTCGAAGTTACTTCTGTGTTTACAGTTATGATTATCTTGACGATTCTGTCCGTTGTGTTTCCGACTTCATTTCGTGCTGCCTTTCCTTTCGTCAAGAGCCCGTTCGAGTATATTTTATTCAATAAATAGGAAGGCGCCGATGGACTAAGGGTACGGTAAAAACCTCACCTAATATGGCGAGGTTTTAACACATTTCCAAGTGGGCGAACTGTGGTATGGGGGCATAAGTTCAATTTTCCTTGTCTTGTCTGAGGTAATCAAAACAAGCCCCTAGTGGTTGGTTGTCCCTTTCCAACCTCCACATGGTTCTTATAATTGACCATGCCAACTGGCATAGTCAAACCTTTTCTATGAAACATTTTAAAAACGTAAAATATTTCATCTCTACACCGGCCCTCACTCGCCATGCTCGATCAGCCACATGCAGCGTTGATCGAGCATGGCGACGAGGGTTATGTGACTGTCTCTTGATCGCGACCGTCACTCCCTTGTGAGATCGCGATGGAGCGATGGTCCTTTTGTTTTTTATTTTTTCAACGCGCAAACCCCCTGTTACGATTTAGGGTTTTGTATGTTTTGCGCAGGCGGATCCCACAAAAAAACGCAAAACCCTACATCGTAATAGGGAGTTTGCGCATAAAAAGAACAAAAAAAAACAAAAGGGTCATTGCTCCATCGCGATTGAGTGAAAAATCCCATTTCGAAATTTGGTTTTTTTTCCATGGAACACAAACCACCCCTGGTTTGCGGAAAAAATGCTTTCAAACCCAACCCCTCCTTACATTTGGGGTTGAGGGTTTCATTTTGTGCCCGCACACAAAACCCACGCGAATCCCACGCAAACCCCTTCCTCGAACAATGACAAACACTTTAAAAGAGGGGTTTGTCATTGTTCGAGGATTATGACAATGTCAGCATTCCGACGCTACATTCCATGCATCGACAACATAGCTTTTATTTTGGATACGTCCGTTTTTTTTTTACCTTTGGATATCATAGCTTTAATTTAGTCCGTAATGGGCATGCTGTGTCTATTTTAGGAGCTGCGGGTATGCGAGCTTAAAGTTTGGACATGGTGGGTATCTGGTCGCTCGGTCCTAATTACCTTTTGGCGGAATGACTGTACACCCCTCGTTACGGACAAAAATCCTGATCCCCCCTTCGCTCGGAACAATAAACCCCATCGGCCCCTACATGAGAACAATGAGCCCCATCCTCCCCCGCGTCGGAACAATAAGCCTCATCCGCCCCAACGCAAGAACAATAAGCCTCATCCACCCCTGCCTCAGAAAAAAAAAAGCCTTGTATACCCATCGACATTTTCGAACTCTTAGTCAGACGGTAAACTGTTTATTTTCTGCATGAGAAGGGTTAGCTGGTTTTCTTTACACTTACTGTAGTTTTTGGACTTCGTTTCGTGCATTCACACGTCATGCATGAATGCGTCTCACATGTAGACGTCCGACACCGTGAATATTAATACTTATGAATGCAAATATGTTCGGTTCAAGGTAGTGTTTGTGGTCTGCATATGGGGGTATACATTCGTCGGCAACATATTCCATTTATTTCGTTTTTTTTTCATCCCACCGGTCGAATTTCTGCATGGCCATCTTGACAATGTCACCATTATCATTGTTGCATTGAAACACCCCTTGATCGAGCGGGGGCCATGAGCTGGCAAGCGTTCATGCAGTACCATAAACACGTCCTGCCCAATCTAAGACTTGCCTGGGCAGGTTAGCGAATGGTAATCAGACCAATCAGATTGCTCCACTAAACGTTTTGACAATTGTCCTTGTGGCAGATGCAGTGGCGGCCTATCATGAGCGACCGTTCACATGTCGCTGTCACTATCATGCAACCGCCGGTCTCCATGGCCAACCGCCAGGGTACGAGGTGGCATGCTCGAAAGAACGTTGCCGCCGGTCGACAAGGACATGCTCGAAGCTACGAGGCTATATGCTCGCAGGTACTCCTCCGCGGACAGTGCCCTCATCATACATGTCTCACCATTCTCCGTTGGTCCGGCTAGGGGACGCGATGTCACGGTGCTGTGCCTCTCCGCTTGCTCCAGTCTCATTGACTCTCGCATCGTCGTTGTTGATGCCGTCGACGCCGCCTCCAACCATGCCGCTGCTACAACTCCCACCCAGGTGACTTTGTCATGGTGGACCAAGTCGAAGAACACACCGGTAAGCCAAATCAGACGGGCTAGATGAGATACATGGCCTGCTACATTATGGACAAAATACCCGCTATTTCGGATGGCTTTCCAACTTCATGCGTGGCCTCTAGCCACACGATCAACTCCGGATGAGAACGATCCACCCCCCGCTGTCGGTCTGCTCCGCGATGGTAACCCAATAATCCTCCTTCAAATGACATGTCGGGCATGTTTGACGATGCGATGTTTTGGTTGGAGAGGGACTGGAACGATAAATTGTTTTAGCAGCGGTTGGACGAGTGGGACGCCCTCCCACTGAACCATCCCCCTGATGAGCCACCCCATGCTCCGGGGTCTCTCGATGTCCGCGAAGCTAGACCGGTTAGGTATAGCATGGGTTGCCGTCGCGTTCTGTCTCTCCCACATTGCCACCTTGGTAATTCCTGCCTTGTTTCCCGGTTGTTTTTTTGTCCTTTGTTGCCAGCTGAAATTGGAGACCAAATATTTTTCTTCTTCATCGGTGTTTTCTTGTAATTGTCAAATACGTTCTCAGTCTTCTTATGAGCTTGTGTGGACAATTCCGATGACGAACCATGTCACACCCCCGAAAAGCGCAAGCAGATGCATAAGGAACCGGGGATGGTGTTTGACAACATGGACGCTGCACGAGCCTATGTGGAGGACTACACGGTCCACAACCACTTTGGACTGGAATGGATTATAAGTGAGCCTTCACGATTCCACGTTTCCTTTGCTGAAGCCAAAACCAAGGGCTGTGCGTGGCTCCTCCATTTTACAAGCAAGTTCGGACATGTCACTTTGTCACACTACGCCGAAGGCCACAAGTGTGTCCCCAGCATCGGCCGAGGCAATCGCGCGAGGCAGAAAGGCTGGGTGGCCCGCGAGGTCTCCAAGGCTCTACACCACGACCCCACGGCATCCACTGCTACCCTGCTTCAGGTTCTCCACCAAAGGACCAAGGTGAGCATCTCTAACAACACGCTCTACTGCGCCAAGATACGTGCCCAAGAGAAGTTGATGGACAAGAAGAGTGACACGTGGAGCCTCTTTCCCTCGCACATCGAAGAGGTATGTGACTATGTATGGTTCTTTTTCTTCCATCGTAATTGCAATTATTCTTTCCTTCTTTTTACACACGCATGTCCACGTCCTCCGTGCAGCCAACACGCATGGACCCAGGAACCCATGCTGTGGTCCACAAGGACGAGAGCGGTGCCTTCCTGTGGGCATTCGTCGCTCCGAATGCTGCCAGAGTAGGATTTTACCACAGTCGCAGGATTGAGACAATGGACGCCACCAACCTGGAGAATAGCCACAAGCAGGTCTTCTTGCTTGCTGATTTTTTCATGCCAACGACCATGCGGTCCCCATTGCCTGGGCTCTTGCACTGGCTCAGGGTGAGAAGGAATGGAATGTTTTCTGCGCACAGGTTGCACTTGTCTATCCCATTGCTAGACATAATGGAGCATGCATCATCATAGATAGAGAGAAGGGGCTGGAGAAGGTGGTGCAGAAATATCTTATTGGTGCCACTCACACCTTTTGCGCATGGCACATACGTGAGAACTTGTGCACCATTTACGGGAAAAAGGCCGCACACTGGCCTTGGAAGTGTGCCCATGCGATGAATGTCGAGCAGTGGGAGAAGGCCACGACACACCTGCATCAAGTGAGTGCATCCGCATATGCGTGCCTCTTTGGGCGGGAGGGGGATGATGGGGTAGCGGGGGGGGGGGGGGGGGGGGGGGGGGGGGGGTGCCTCTGGAGAAGTGTACCTGCCTCCACTGCCCTTTGGGCAGAGGAGGCCATACCACGTTGAATTCTACAGAGAGATGGAACGCCCAAATCGCAGCTCATAGAAACATGTACCTGCACTACTCCTTCATGTCCATCTACCATTCCGTTCAACGGTTGTTCTGCACCCGTCGCGCCCAGGTAGCAGAGTCAAAAACCGCACTGGAACCACCACAGCATGACCGGCTTCTTCACTCCCTTGTAGTAGCTCGGGAGTACACCATGACAGATGAGGAGCCCAACACACCCACGGTTTCTGGGCTGAAAAGTAATCCACGACAGCTTCATCTTGCTGAGAGGTCTTGCAGCTGTGGCCGGTGGAAGGAGTTCGGCCTGCCTTGTCAACATGCATGTGCTTTTTTGGTCACAAAATGCGTGAACACTGAGAACCTGGCGGACCCGGGGCTCACCTGCATGGCGTTCCTTCGTGCGTACGCCAACCCCATCCCTTTTCCAGTCATCAGGAACATTTGGCCAGTCAAACTGCCTGGCTGCAGCCAGGACATCATCGTGGCAAGGACCGCCCATGTAGTGCAAGGAAGGATTGGGAGACATGGTGCAAGAATAACTTCATTTTGCCCCAACTGTGGGCAAAAGGGCCATACAAAGACCCGGTGCAACAACCCTTCTGCTCTGAGCCCTGCACAGGCTGCAGCACAGTATGATGGTGGTCTTGTTGCAGCTGCACAACGATGTGCAACAGCACTGGAGGCACGTGCTAGTGCCTCCATGGGTGAGGATCCACCACTTGCTGAGTTCGTTGGTGGTGACATGGAGTACGACCCCGAGATGCAGCATTAGGATGACACAGATGATGAGGATGATTGTTTTCAAAGCGATGACTCTAGTGCATACTCCCCTCAGGTTGGTGAGTTTGGTGAGACGGTGACGCAGGATGAGCACACTCAATAGTTGGATGAGGAGGAGAGGTAGTGGCAAGAGACGTACAAAGAAGACCCAGACGAGGTAGAGTGAGGTGAGTATGCATGCATGCACACATTGTTCTTCTTCTTTTATTCCTTCTCTGTTTCAATGGTTGTATTTCCCTTGGCTGAAAGAAATCACACCTGGTTTTGTAATTGTGCAGGATGAACTATGCTGGACAGTGGAGTTTGAGCACACCCTTTTTTCGAGCACCTTAGACTCCAGGAGAAAAGGGGCGGTTTCGGGTGAGGTAGAGGGTCAGGGTTAGGCTGAATGGGACAAGTTCATCGAGTGTGGGGAGGGGGGGGCTTGGTGTGTTCATTCCTGAAAGCAGACATGGCGGCCAAAATCATGACAGTGAGACGGAAGTATTATACGACGTAGAACATTGTCAGCCATGGGAGCAGCTGCTTCCTGTGTGTGACATTGTTTATGTCCTCCGAGGGTTGAGTCAAGAACTTTTTGAGGAGATCACATATCCCACATTCACTGTCTGCAGTCATTAGTCGTGCGTGTTTGCTTCAACATCCTTGACAGGATGTTCCTTTCTGAAATAACTCTTCTCACACTAGTTACAGAGGAAAATTCATTACACATAGCAAGAGGTCGTTTTCTACCATGTTGTATGTAGCTTGTGTGCAACAAGAATAAACGTGGAATGACAAAGAAAGGCACTTGACATGTCTTTAACGTAGAGATCACTTCACTACAAAGAAGAAAAGAAAGAAGTGCACATATTACTACAAGCATACAATCAGAAAATGTTGCATTCTCCGCTAGTACTGTCTGAGGGTTTTGCACAACAGTACAGGCGTAATCCAATTTAAAACATGATGTGCACATTCATTCACAGTGTTTGCCTTGCGCAGAGCTTACAAGCAAGCCTGCACAATATGCAAGGCTCTTCAGAATGCACGTGAATTAGAGCTGTTCAGTATTCCTCTGATGCAAGGCCTATGCTCCACATGTAACAATACTGTATGAAGTAACAGGCATTATGGTCATAAGTAAGGAAGTCGAATGGCGCATACGCCCTAAGGTCATAACATTGTGTCTGATACATTGAACATTGTTTTGTATACATTCAACAATGAATGGACGCCATTCAGTGCGTAGGGTAGTTCATTCATTTCGTGTGAAGAGATATTGATCTCAAATGACCAGCAAATAGGCTTCAATCTTCTTGGGAGTCGACTGAACAGCGTGAGAATCATTCCTCTTTCAGAGATCACCTCGCCCATACTTGTAATTCTACTGGCCAGAGTCTTGATATGTGTGATGTGATCTTCAAGTCGAGTACCTTCAGCCATCTTCTGTTGATGAAACTCTTTGAGCAGGATGCTCAGTTCAAGATCGCTAACCTTGTCATACCGTTGTTTCAAGGCTTTCCATGCGACTCTCGGGTCCAGTGTCTGGTTGCTGTCTCATATAAGAAATTTCAGTCTCTCCGTAACGTGAAGCGCAATGATAGAGAATGCTTGGTCGCATCTTCTTTGCCAGATGATCTTTTGCTCAGCTGTTGCTGCCGGATCCAGAACTTTTGAGGGTGGATCCGAGACCACTCCCCATAGGCCTTTGTTCAAGAGAACCAATTTAATGTTGAAAGTAAACTTGTGATCATCATCCCCGTCAAGAGGCTCTAGTTTGACGTGATCTCCACTGAAAGGTGCCATTGTGGCATCCCTTGATATGGCGCAATTTAGATCACTCTTGTTGAGAGAAAGTTACACATAGGAAAGACACTTCACCGTGGCCTGTAGCCTCCACCAAAACNTCACCCAGATTCTGGATCCCACCAGCTACTAGGATGCTATGAGCAGACCTGAAGCAGCTCAATAGCATGCAACTGCTATGGAAGAATTTGAGTAGCTTCAGAAGCAGCAGACCCGGACCTTGGTTGCCCGCCCAGCTCATACTCCAATTGTCACCTGCAAGTGGGTCTTCAAGACCAAACTGGATGCTCATGGAGACCCGTGCCGGTACAAGGCCAGATTGGTTGCTTGTGGCTTCAGTCAGGTTTTGGGGATAAACTAAAATGATACCTTCGCCCCTGTTGCAAAATACTCCTCCATCCGTGTTGTTCTTGCTCTGGCTGCCTCCAAAAACTGGCATCTTCACCAAATGGATGGGAATTCCGCCTTCTTAAATGGTGATCTGGAGGAGACGGTGTACATGACACAACCCGAGGGATTTGTTATGCAAAGGGGGGAAGAACTTGTATGTCTTCTTAACAAATCCATGTATGGGTTGAAGCAGGCTCCACGCCAGTGGAACAAGAATATCCAGGAGTTCTTCCTCACTCAAAGCTTGCATTGCATTCATGCGGACCACTTTGTGTATTTCTGCCATGGCCCATCCACTCTTGGCGTCATCCTGTACGTATCGATGTACAGGATGACGCCAAGACTTGATCATTTTTGGACCATCGACCTCTGTCATCTCCGCCTTCAAACAACAACTGGCGCTTGCATTTGAGACGGCCAACATGGGACAGCTTAGCTACTATCTCGGCATCCAGTCAATCATGATATCCTTCAGCCACAGGTTCTCTTGACTCAAGGATCCTACGTGCAATGGATGGCTGAAAAGTTTCACCTCGGACAACCTGCATCTGTCTCCACACCCCTGGTGCCAAACCACGGGCTTACCAAGCCGCCAACACCAGACATGCTGGCCTCACCTGCAGAGGCCAAAGTGTACCCCAGCATGGTGGGCTAGTTAATGTATGCTTCGGTGGGGACACGTCCTGACCTATCCTATGCTGTTGGGTTTCTGAGCCAAAGATGCAAAGCCCCAACAAAAGACCACATCACGGCTGCCAAAAGCTGCATTTTCTATCTTCGTGGAACATCAACCATGGCGATCCGCCACACCAAGACCACAGGACCACTTCTCACTGGCTTTTGCGATGCAGATTTGTCTGTTGATCAGACCATCAGCAAGTCAACCTCTGGGTACGTTTTCAAAATCAACGGCGGACCTGTTTCTTGGAGATCAAAGTAGCAGTCAGTAGTCATCCTTTCTTCAACCGAAGCTGAGCACATCTCCCAGAGTGAATGCACTGGTGAAGCAGTTTGGTTCCGAATGTTACTTGGCGAACTGGGCTTCGGCCAGCTGGAACGAACCACCACTTTTTTTGACAACCAAAGTGCAATCGTCCTGGCTGAAGACCCTGTCCTTCACAACAGAATGAAACATGTAAAGAGGCAGTACCACTATGTGAGGGATGCAGTTGCCAAAGGTGAAGTCGAGATGGATTACGTTGAGACCAAAAAGCAGGAAGCGGAAATCCTCACAAAGTCCCTTGACACAAAACAACATGCAGATTTGTGCAAGCGCATGGGAATGGTCTGCACCTAAACATGTGGGGGCTTGCCTTGCCTCTATTCTCTTTCCAGCAAGGATCGCAGCGCAAAGTCTTGGAACCTGCTTGCCGCTAAGCAAGGACTGACGCGCTCTTTTGCTCTTCTGATTGACCGCATGCGTGGACTTGCGCTTTGGCTGTGTGACTGCTTGACTTACCGCGCGAGAGAGACGGGCAGGGGGAGTATCCTGTAACCGTAATCTATTTTTCAAAGATTCACGGAGTGAGGCTGAAAGGAAAGGCACTGGTCCAACAGCTTTCCTTCTCCAAACCCTCTGCTATGACCCTCTTAACAAATGGTTCTCACTCATCTACCCACCTACTCCTTAAATCACTGAAAGGATCAGAATTCTTCTCTCTCTAACTGATTCACAAAACAAGGGGGGGGGGGGGGGGATGATGGGAAAATCAGACAAGGCCAGATCGCCGGTATGGGAAGTGAACCATAGAGGGAGTTACTTGGAGATTGAGATTGAGAAAAAGGGGGGGGGGAATGTTGAAACTGGCATAGTTTTGTACCCAAACGAATTCTCTGGTCATGGCAATGTGGAACAGAGCGACGCTGAGCTGTCCGGTCAATCATCGACCGAGCGGCAGAAATGCCAGAGTGATAACATGGAACAGAGCGAAGCTAAGCTGTCCGGTCAATCATCGACCGAGGTGTCAGCCGGGACTGCGTCGAAGTGCAGAACAGTTAGCACAACACAGGGGGAACTAGACTACCTTCACTTGCACTTTTTTTAATACTAGGCAGCAGGTAGACTATTTAGTAGTTTGCTTTGTACTTCTTCATTTCTGAATGAAACTGAGTGATTCTTTCACCATTAATTTGTCTGGACACCTGCCTTGTGTTCCAGCTTCTCTGAGCAAGCAATTTAGGCTTGTAGTGTGTGGACTCATGACAGACGTGTGACAGAGTATCAAATCAGGATCCTCATACGTGAAGAGCAGGAGCAACTTCAAGTAGAAGCAAGAATTTAAGACCTGATCAGCATTTCAGAACCTGGCAGAATAGTTTTCCAACACATATGCCCTAAGGTCAAACTATTGTGGCTGATACACTGAACATCATTTCGTATACATTCAACAATGAATGAACGCAATTCAGTGCATTTTTTTAGGAAAAATAATGATAGTGGGTAGGGTAGTTCATTCATTTCGTGTGAAGAAAATTTGAACAAGAGAATAGGCTTCAATCACGCCGAGTACATCGCCACAGTGGCTATGTCCATAGCCATACGTCCTGTATCTTCACATCCACGAGCAAGGAATTGGCCACACCGAGACCCATGGCTCCCAATTCGGAGGTAAGTACATCGGTTGAGCATGGGGTGCCTGCATGCCCAAGTTCCAGCACATGGTGTATGGGTTGACGGGTGTGTTTGGATTGATCATGTCCCATGCGCGCTTTATCTTAACCCACTTGGCCACTGCAGTGCCGTGGTCCATGGGGGGGGGGGGGGGGGGGGGGGGTGTCACAGTTCTCCAAGGACCGTGCAATGGCTCTGGACGACCCGACCAGAGCTGCAACAGTGGCAGCAGACGCGTATCTTGAACATGGGACATGTCGATAGATGGTTTGCAAAGTACTCGTCAGTGCGCAAGGGAGGAGGTAATCGATTGCAGTCAAAACCATTTTGTATGCATAGCATACTTACGGGTTTGACAGCGCAAACGAGACGAGTATGGCCTGAACCGCTTCGTGGATTTGAATAGCATCACTCGACTTTTGGACCCGTCATGTGCGGCCGAACGCACACCCAAGTAGGGAGGTGCATTCACGAGTACCTCGCCGAGCCTCTGCCCGGACTGAGGCATTTATGTTCGGCAGAAAGTGTTTAGGATAGGGTTCCATTCCGATCAACGTCAACAGGCACACCCTACATATTGGGTATACTAGGCTTGAATTCCGTGGTTTTTGACGGTGCGACCTCAAATGCGAGCCGAGGGGTATATGGGGCTTTTTTTTCAGAGGCAGGGGCGGATGAGGCTTATTGTCGTGGGGCAGGGTCAGATGGGGCTTACTGTTCCGAAAGAGGGGCAGATGGGGATTATTGTTCCAACGGAGGGGCGGATGGGGCTTACTGTTCTGATGGAGGGGTATATGAGGGTCACGGGTGACAAACCAGGGAAGAATTGGCATTTTTACCGAAACAGGAGGGAATCAAAATTTTCACCGATTACCATTTACACACGTTTGGAGCCTGATCTGGCCACATTACCCACTTTTCTCATGAAGAAATACAGTTATCCACTGGCTTGAGTCACTTACCTCCTTGTATGGTATGCCAAGTGAAACATAGGTGGCTCACAGGGATAAGGTGCGAATCAGTAGACGATTCAAGGAAATGGGAAGGATTGACAAGTTGCAATCAAGCAGTAAGTGTACGTTGATGACAAAGTGTTGATCAAGTCGAGCCCAGGTATACAAGGACGAGTATCACAATGAGGCATTCCATACTCCCACCTAAATTTGGAAAAAATAATTATTTGTGTTTCTGGACATTCCCATTATTCTATTCTGGTCTCCTAGCCACTGACCGGAAATTCTTTCAAAAATCACTTCAAAAAAAAATTGCCCAAAAATCCGTTCAGCTTCTTGCGTGGCGGACTTGCCTTCTGTGACAAGCAGCTTGCTCATCGCCCGGACTAGTGCTTGAATGCCAATACTGAGATGGCTGCACTCGGATCTTGCTATCGATGGTGTTCCATCCTCAAACTGAGCAAACTAATCGGGTGCTTGAACAAATTCTTTGCACGTAATGCAAGCTACACGTCACTGATTGGGCAGCCAAACTACCAAACATCAAAATTGCATACAACTCTGCCACTTCCACTGCAATGGGAAAAAAATCATTCAAAGTGGTCTTTGGCAGACTTCCCGCCACACAGGCGGGACTGCAGAGCTTGAGCAACATTCATGTGGTCGGTATCCACCGTCGGGATTTATCCAGCCTTCGGGAGGATACACGCCATATCCTTGCAAACACACAAGCAGTCATGAAGCGAGCAGCTGACTGAAATTGCAGCGATAACTTGCAAAAGGGAAGGACTTTGAAAAACTCAAATCTTATTGATTGGGACCGTTTGATATTGAGAAAATGCAAACCCCTGTTTACCTAACACCATGGTGATCCATCAAATCTTCCATAGCAACAAGCTCAAGCACTACATTGAATCCAGCACGAAATCCCTGGGCAAAAACGTCGTGCCTCTGTCTCCTATGCAGGTGGACGGGGATACAGATTACATGAGTAAAGACAACCACAAAAGTTAACATCGTAAAAAGTAAACAAAGTATCTGGTCAAGTGTCACGTCTACAACGTGCACAACAGCTGGGAGCCCTACGGTAACCTCCAGGATGTCGATCATCTGATCTACGGTTACTATCGTTGCCACCAGTCTCAGTGTACTTATGCGCTGAGATGTCGCAGCTAAAAGGGGGGAAAGTGTTACGTCACTGACGTACACAAGTTCCTAAAATCCATGAGTGGGAGTTTCTATCTTTCCATTCGTGGCCCACTGGGCGTCCACCTCAAGAAATTGATGCCAATCGGCGGAGGGAATTTTGGCCACCTGCCCCAACCTCCGATGTTCGAAAAGGTTCTAACAACTTCAACCACTTTCCAGAATGATCCATAGAAGCATTGAAATTCGTATCGACATCTCGATGCTATTTTGTTGACTTTTGGATGGCGTTCAAGCAATAGTCCGGGCGATCACATAGATCAGTATTGGCATTCAAGCACTAGACCGGGTGATCACGTAGATCAGATGATCAACGTCCTGGAGGTTGCCGTAGCGCTCCCAGCTGTCGTGCACGTTGTAGCCGTGCCACTTGACGAGATACTCTGTTTTCTTTTTACGATGTTTATTTTTGTGGTTGTCTTTACTCACGTACTCTGTATCCCCGTTCACATGCATAGGAAACGGAGGCACGATTTTTTCGCCGGGAGAGTTCGTGTTGGGTTTGATGTAGTGCTTGAGCTTGTTGCTATGGAAGATGAGATGGATTGCCATGCTGTCAGGTAGGCAGAGGTCCGCGGCAACAGGGTTTTGCATTTGCTCGATGTCAAACGGTCCCAATCAATGCAATTTGAGTTTTTCAAAGTCCTTCCCTTTCGCAAGTTATCGCTGCAATTTCGGTCAGCTGCTCGCTTCATGACTGCTTGTGTGTTTGCAAGGATATGACGTGTTTCCTCCTGAACACTGGATAAATCCCTATGGTGGATGTCGACCACAGGAATGTTGCTCAAGCTCTGCAGTCCTGCCTGTGTGGCAGGAAGTTTGCCAAAGACCACTTTGAATGAAAGTTTTCCCATTGCAGTGGAAGTGGCAGAGTTATATGCAATTTTGGCGTTTGGTAGTTTGGCTGCCCAATCAGTGACGTGTAGCTTGCATCAGGTGCAAAGAAGTTGTTCGAGCACCTGATTACTTTGCTCAGTTTGAGGATGGAACGCCATCGATAGCTGGATCCGAGTGCTGTACCACGTCATCAATTAAAAAAAAAACTGCTTGTGAAGCAGTCGTCCCTGTCACTGATGATGGTACGTGGCACGTCGTGCAGCCAAATTCTCTGGTTAAAGAGTAACCTTGTTTTCCCTTCTGTAGTGACAGTGGTCTTCATCGAGATGGAGTGCGTAATTTATGAAAATCTGTCCACCACCATGAGAATGGCGTCGTAGCCCTCGAAGGTGGCAGGTAATTCCGTTTCCAAGTCGATGCAAATGTTAACCCACGGCTCCGTTGCGACAGGGTGTGGTTGGAGTAGTCCTGGTGGTCTTGTGCGACAAGATTTGTGCCTTTGACAAGTATCACACGATTTATAGAAGACTGCCACATCGATATACATATTGTCCCACCAGTATTACTTTGCCAACTTCTTCAGCATCTTTTCCTCGCCAGAGTATCCACACGGACCAGTGTCCTGGAATTCCTCCTATGGAATTCTTTGTAGTTCCTAGTTTGGTGGTATGATCACCTAGCGTGTGAATCACCGTCGCCAGTAGGGGTCGTCGAACCAGAACTTAGTTTTTTTTGTACCCACCAAACTCCTCGTAACCTTTTGCAAAAAGTCTCGTGATGTACAAATCTTGTTCGACGAGTAAAGTGTTGATCTTGGCCATGAGACTTGGTCACCGACTCAGAGCATCCGTTGGATTGGTCTTTCCAGGTAGGTACTCCATGCCATATTCAAAGTTAGACTCTAGGAACTCGGTCCATTGAGTTTACTAACGGCTCAGATTCGGCTGATTCTTGAGACATTTCAGTGCGTGATGGTCGTTGCGGTACAATGCATTGTCAGCACCACCTCGTTTTGAACGTGTGCACAACTACAGGCATTTCTTTCTTATGCACCGTGTAATTGAGTTCCGGCCGGCCTAGTTGAGTTCCGGCCTGCATAGTCTTTTGGGAGATGTACGTGGCCGGTTCTTGTCCATTGCTGTTTTCTTGGAGGAGAATGTCTCTGATTGCTCGATTGGACGCGTTGGTGGCTGTGATGCCGTTCACCATTGGATCTGCCAAATGCAAGGTTGGTGCCGAGGTGAGTGTGATTCTAAAAAGTTTCAGCATTTCTTGTTTGTTATCCCTCAAGTTCCACTCGGTGGTTTTACGAGTGAGATTCGAGAGAGGCGCCGACACTGAGGTGTACTCCATTTTGAATTGACCATGATAGTTTCAGAAGCCAAAGAATACTTGCACGTCCCAAGCATTGGTCGGCGTCGGCCAATCAGCCACCGCCTCCACCTTCTTCCGGTCCAGAGTGATCCGTCCGCCATCGATGATGTGGCCCTCTGAGAGTTTTCTGAAGAATTTCTCTCTTTGTAAAGTCTGAAGAACCTTCCAAAGATGTCCATTGTGCTCCTCCCAGGTGCGAGTGTACACCATGATATCGTCGAGATGTACAACAACAAAGTCGTTGAGGTACGGGAAAATGAAATTGTTCATCGATGCCATGAAACAGCATGAGTGTGAACTTGAAGTACTCGTGTTGGATGAGGAATGCTGTTTTTTTTACGTCCTTATCAGTTATGCAGGTGTGATGATAGCCGCTGTATAAATTGATTTTGCTAAAAAATTGGAGTTGGTAAAGAAATCTTGTCTGTTCGCGGAAGAGAGTAGCGGTTCTTGATGGTGATTTTGTTCGATGCTAGGCAGTCCACGCAACTCTCCAGTTTTCGTTTTCACAAAACAAACAGGTGCCGCATAGGGTGACATGGAGGGTATGATGAACCCCTAATTGAGCATCTCGTCTACTTGCTTCTTGAGTTCAGTCAGCTTGCGGTCCCTCATCCGATAGGTCCCTTTCATCATCAGTCAGCTTCCTTCAGGTCTATCTGGTGATTGATGTTTTTGTTACAGATGCAACTCTCAAGGCAGTTCATCGGGAAAACCTCCCTTCAAAATCCTTGACAAATGGCGCAAAGCCCTTTGGGACGGCTGCAAACGTTTCTGGTGTCAAGGACGATGTATTAGCCTTGGCTGCTGCGACTTCTTCTACTTCCCATGTCTCCGCGTGGATCAGCCAGGGTTGAGCTCTGCATGGAAGATATCTCTTGGCCACGTCCAAAGATATCAGCTGGTGTCATGCGGCTGTTGCAACTCTTTTCTGCTTCCACCTCTGCTGCTTCTCATAACCGCCACTGAATCATGGGTTTCTCGACCAGAGGCATATGTTGTTATCCACCATTAATGCTAGAGTAGACCGATCTGCTGCTCCAGTCCGCTTGCGGATTGTGCCGGTACATGAAATCTCGTCTGAGGATGAACTTGTGGTCGCTCCTTGGACAAGTTCCAGATCCTTACATTGTGCAGATCTCCAACTTGTAGTCGGAGAGGTTTGCAAAGTTGACGGATCTACAGTCAATCATGGATGGTCTTTCCTTCACACAACCCCATTTTTACATACAAACCATGCCATTGCTTACAAAACTGTGAAAAGCTCCTCCTTTCAATGGAGCCTGTACTGTTTTGCAACTTTCACAACCCCTTAGTTGAACTCGTAGCAGTATCGACGGTTGATCATCCTTGTACTTGTCAAACTTTGCAATCTTAGGAGTCCTTGTTTGCAGCGATGTGAGCCACTCAGATAGACAACTGGTCAGCTTGCATTTTTTCGACCAGACATGAGCCTCGTTGTTTACTCCTGCCCTTTGCCATATTTTGACTGCTCATTCTTTCTCTGTGACTTCCCTTTGTTTTTGCCCTGTTGATGTCATTTCGGATAGTCTCACGAGATGTGTCCCGGCTTCCCACAAGTCCAGGAGAACTGTTGATTGACGGCATCAATCTCCACCGGAGAAGAGGTTTTTGCCGACGGTGACCTCCCTTCGCCACGATAAGAATGGGCCCCTGGGGCTGCCAGCCGTTGGATTCCTACATATGAACTTCCGGACGTGAATCTTAAAGCAAAATAAGAAAACAAACAATGTACTTCCTTGCCATGGAGTCCACGTGGCTGTAGCAGGCGTTCTGGCACGCAAGCCCTGCAGCAACACTACCCGGCCGCATGACCATCTCACGGCAGATCGGCATCGCCACAGCAGCTCTTTGCGCACACACTAAGACCATGATTGCAGATGTAGCAAGTGCCATCAGCTTTACAACTCAGGGATGGAAGGGAAAGAATCGTATGAAGAACCTGGGCATGACCGCTAAGGCTGCACACAATTCCAAGGATTTGTGAATCCAATTCACGAATCCCGAATCCGGATCCGGACTCACGAGGATGGATCTCATTTCGGGATTCGGGAATCCAGAATCGAATCCTGGGGAGAGGAGGGGGGGGGGGGGGGGGGGGGGGGGGGGGGGAGGAGGGAGGGACACAAAAATTCCTTCACTTGGAGGTTCATATCTGCTGCTCAGACTGCCGAGCGGCAATCTTGAGATCCGAAGTTTCAAAGCTCTGGACCTCCAGGTCGCCGTTTGTCAAAACGGCCAGAGCTCCCATTATGCATGTTCCAAGTATGTATGAGCTTTCACACTCATGACACGTGTGTGGCCTGAATTGGACGTGTTCTGGAGTTCTGCGATCATCACAGGCCTCCTTGCTGAGGCTACGCCAGTGTTCGATGGAAATCCTTTGACCATTCGCATGGCCATGCGAGTGCCAGTCAGGTTTGGTTGCGTCACAGCCTGACAGCGCACATCGTGTTTGCTGTCAGGCTGAACCTCTTGTGTACCAACTTCTTGTGTACGTTCAGAAACTTGTCACGTGCTTGCGAGCATGCAGAACAGTGCTGTTTCCTGAGCAATTTATTGTTTCACTCCTTGTACTATTAAGGTTGAGTTTTTGCAATTCGTGGTTTGTAGGTATGATAGTTGGTGATATGAGAAAATAAAACATCATCTACGGCCTTGATTGTGCAAAGCTTTCCATTGTGGGGAGACACATCTTTCTCTTAAAAAAATATTCACATGACTGAAGTTGTGAGCATACACAATTGTACAGAATGGACAAAGGATTTTCTCTTTACGAACCCGTTTCCCACCGTCTGTGCGATTGGACGATCCGAAGGCTTCCAACTGATCATACCACTATTTCTCTCTTTTTGTACAAGCAATTGCAATGAGAATAGAAAGGGCCTTGCTTTTGGAGTACCAGCGTGCAATGCCTCATGGGATTTCCAGTGCAAACTTTTTTCAAGCGCGCAACCATTGCACGAGGGGTGCACAGAAGATTGTAGCACTCCACAATTACTGACAAGTCCGCCATGAGAAGGTACCAACGAATTTTCGTTTATGTCCCAGCGTTCTGTCCCCAAAGCAAACTGGCAAAAATAAAACACCACGTGGCACTAGCCACGTGTTGTGCTCTAGACATGCCAAGGATGCGCACTGCCATGAACAACCTCGCTGCACATTCTCCTCGTCAGCCAAGATTGACAAACTATACAACGAGGTTGCTTTCTTTCGTCCTCTCATGGCAGTTCCGATCCATGGTTTGAAAACTTTGCTAGCAACAGCTAGTGATAAATTCCCACTGGATTCGGAGGATTCACGAATCCAGGAGGATTCGTGAGTCCGGGTCTCAGATCCGTGAATCCAAATCCAGGCCTGGATTTGGTCTCACAAATCCAAATCCAGCCTAAGATTTGCAAACCGGATTCGGTGTGCAGCCGTAGTGACCGCTAATTGGATTGATGATGATTGGGAGCTAAGAACCATGGCTGTCCTCTCTGCAGTTCCTGAAGTGCCCACTGTTGTGAACCTGTGTGAAATGATTTCCTCTACTCTGAATTCAGGGGGTCTGTGGGATAAGGTTTGAATCATGACAATGATAGTACAAACGGCCCCATGATCGATAACCACATCACTTTCTCAGACTGCTCTATGGAGGAGGAGGGGAACGCCTGTGGACACATCATGAATCTTCCTGTGAACAAATTGATGAAGATCCAGGCTGTGGCGAGTTCCATTGCTGTGTTCGCAACACATTCCAATCCACATTAGCACAGCCGCATCAACACCGCCACAGCAACTGGCATCACATATCATTTTATGCACCTTGTTACAGAGACTAGGGGGAACTTGAATTTAGACATGACGGCACGGGTAATGAATTTGAACCCCATCCTACTGGCCTGCCTGGATGGGTATGGCTAGGACGTGGAGCAGCTGAAGCCCATTTTTTCAGAAGTGGACTCTGATTGCGCTGCTGAAACTCATCTTCAGGTCGTTGAATTCCTCCACAGATGATGTCAGCAGCTCCAAGTATCCCACGTTGAGCCTCTTCATTCCGTTTTTCATTTGATGTTGGGCAAGTTGCATGGGTGGCATGTGAAAGCTCTGGCTGCCAAAGAAAAGAGCAGGGGGAGGGGTACTGCAAACAGGTTGAAAAAAAAAGCAGCTGCTTGTGGGCATCCACAAAGGTTTGAGAAATTCACAGAGGAAGATGCAAAAGCATGTGTGTCTGCTGAGTGAGCAGCATGTGCTTGCCACTGCAGAATATCCCCGCTTTTGGTTTTCTTTCCATGAGCACACCCACCAGCTCATGGGCATACCCTCTGTGGCCGAGCTCCACATCAAAGTCTTGCAGCTACTCCATCCATATTATGTACAGGTGGAGGAGCAGTGTGCGGAAGCAGTGGCACCAGCAGCTGCAACTTCCTCTGCTTGCTCTTCTATGTGTGGGTCTCAGCCGACAAAGCCAGGAGATGGCATCACCTTCAACAGCTGCAGATGGAAAAACATCAGCTGAAGCTACAAAATCAGCTGCTAGTGCATCAATTGTAGCTGAATCTGCTGCTGAAACTGCATCTGCCCGCCAGTTGCCCACTTGTCCTCAGCAGCAGTTGAGAGAGGAAAAAAAACTACTTGAAGCTGTTCTTCCTGATCCCATGATTGACTTCGCGAGGTTCATGAACCCCCCAAGCACAGGCACAAAATTTCTCCTCTTTGGAGGAGGATGTGGAGCAGTGTGGCAAGATGGAGACAAAAAAGCCCCAAGTTTCAGATCCTGAAGCACTACAAGAAGCTCAAGCTGCAGCGCAAGTTCCCCAAGTTTGTTCTTGCTGCCATGAATTCTTTTGTCATGCCTGGCACATCCACACCATCTGAATGCCTTTTCTTCACTTGAAAGGCACGTCATGACCGACTTCAGATACTCTTTGGCGTATCTAACGGTGGAGAATCGACTGACGATGAATTCATGGATCAATGAGGCGTCATTTGCTGTGACTTCACAGTGAGCCAATATGGAGTGGTGGCTAAGGAGTTTGAGGATGGGGAGACATGGAGAAACAAGCTGTGGAGCAAGGCTAGTGCTTCAAACCTGGCTGGAGTTGTAGCAGAGGAGCTAGAGGTGTTGTCCCTGTTTGTGAACGAGGAGGATGAGAGCATGGATCTTACAGAGGATGGAAGAGACGATGGAGAGGCGGGAGATCATGATATCTAAGAGGTGTTTTGAAAAACATTTCCCTAATCATTTCTTCTTTGATTAATGAATTTTGTTTCTCCCTTTCTCTTCCAGTGCCATTGACCCAGCCTGCTAGATTGACATGAGCCATGTGCAAACTCATTGGACGTGCTTAATCAGTTGTCTCAGGTGGTATTCTCATCACTGCTCGTTTCATGCTCAGTACACATGCCACATTAGCATGCTCAGTCCAATTGAGAATTTGGTATGCACAGTATTTTGCTTGTTCAGTTGTCATGCTCTACATGAGCAGACTGCAGATAGTCATGTAAATGCACAATTTCACAAGGAATAGTGCTTCTTGTGTCCATGACACCAAGGGAGGAAAGATGAAATGACATGTTGGAAATGGAAACATGTAGTCATGCTAGGAGATTATGTGTGAAAATGATTCCCAAACATGCAATGTAAAACATGATGCATTCACGCATGGATGCATTACAGATCCAGATATCCATTAAGATCCATGAATCTGGATTCGGATCCGCCAATCCAGATCCATCACATGGATCTTATCCTCAAGCATGAATCTCCAGTTAATCTGAATCTGAATCTCTTCTTCTCTCCAGATCCGTGGACTTGATCTATTGTGGACCCTAACAGGTGAATAGCCAATGTGCATGAAAGCTTAACATAAAAGGCTTCCAAAAAATTTCAAACAGGCAGAACATCAAGGTGGGCTGATCATGAGCTGGAAGATGTAAGCTCCATGCATCAATCATGCAGGAACACATAGGTTTATCAACTTCAGTTCTTGAATGTCTCTACCTTGGTTTTTGTGGTTGGGTACAATGCACTGGGCCGCATGGTCGAGGGTTCAATTTTGTAGGAAGGAGTTTTGCTGAAAACTTTCAGAAGTTCCTAATGTAATCTTTTGCATTATCTTCTCAGAAGACTGCATGGGTAGTCTTGGGTGTTGGGTTTTTGAGGACTCATTGTGCTACAGTTAATTCTTCAAACACCGGCTGGCTTCTCCATCTTTCCTCCATTGTGCCTGGGGCTTGACTATTCCACAGTGGACTACCCAAAATCTCATCATGGAAAGAGAGCCGGTGGCATCAGAATTCGCAGCAGTTTGTGGCCCTCCTAATCATGGCCAAGCCAGTGTGTGTCTACTGCAAGGGGAGATGCTGGGAAAGGGGTACATGGCTCATACCAGGGCATCTTGTTGCACCAGAAGGTTGCAGGGGGGCCAAAGTGGTGGAGGCGGCTGAGGAGGGCACAGAGGGAATGGAAAACGATATTCACTTCTGAGAGGCAGAGGAGGGAGTGGGGCAGGATGGGGAGGGGGAGGGTGGCAGGCTGGATGGTGGGGAGGGGAGGAGGCCAAGTAAAGAGGAGGGAGCGGGAGGGCCTGTGGGGAGATGAGGAATCTTGGTGGGTGTGAGAGGATGATGGAGGGACCGTGCTGGAGGAGGAAAGGGCGGGGGACGAAGGGGAGTCCGACAAGGAGGAAGGGATTCTTTTTTTTGGCAGTGATGAAGATGGTGCCGCTGACACCGTGGCTGCTACCACTGCTGTTGTTGCTCTTGAACTATTTGCTCCCCCTCCTGGTGCTGATGAAGACAATTCTGATATCATGGATACCTACGATAACATGGGGCTCTCCTTCTCATTCTGCTGTGTCATTGTGAGATGCATAGCATTAGCCACCTTTTTCTCCTCCCCTTGTGCTGCTGGTACTGGTGCTGATGCTGGTGCTTTTCATGTTGGTGTTGGTGCTAGTGGGAGTGGTAGAGTGTGTGTTTTCCACGAGTGTGGTTTAGCTCACACCCGCACTTCATTTCGTGAGGGCCACCTTGTGACTGTCTCCCACCACAACTGCCATGACTCCATGCTCAGCCTTTGGATGAAATTTGAACTGCAGATGATGGCCAGCGGAATAGTAAACACCAATGTTGAGGAAGTCGGTCCATCTACTTTGTTAGAAACACTGATAGTAAACACCAATGTTGAGGAAGTCGGTCCTCAGCAGCCAGCTGGATGTTTCTTGTGAAGTTCTGAAACACATCAAAAAGTGGTTTGGTAAACTTTACACACAAAAAAAACTCAGGGGAGTTTTCTGGCCATTTTGCAGATCCTGCCATTTTTTTCAACTCTCTTGCAAGTATGGCTGGGATACCTCATCCTCTTACAAATTCTGACATAATTTTATTGTCAACTAGAAAATCTTGCCATTTTCTCCAGGTTTATACCTGATTCACTGTTGTTGTGGGGAAGTCTTGCATACATGATCCTCATTTTGCAAATGCATTACAACTCTGGAAGTTTTTGGGATTTTACGTCTGGAGGCTCTGATTGTGTCAAATCTCTCACATGCATAGGAGCATGTGCAAAGTGTGCGCCAAAATTTGCATGTTCTCCCTTTACTTTGTGTCCTTTCCAAAGAGAAGGCTGAGGTGCGCCCAAGCATTCCAGACAAGGAATGAAGCAAAAACAAAAAACAGTCAATGAATTGGCCATTTGGACTCACCTCCCTTCAAAGTGAGCTTCTCCTTGCCATGTGTTTTCTTACTGTTCAAGATCCGATGCAAAAGGTAGCTTCCACAACGATTAAGGGAAGACCATGTGCCAAAACGAAAGGGAAACATGTTGTGTTGCTGGGGGAAACAAACAGGAAGAACGACCTTAGACAGATTTCAGATGATACAATATGTGCTGAAACTTCAATTCTCCACTTTCTTCACCTGACAATTTCTCTCAGTATAGGTCAACCGGTTGCATACATCATTAATGGATCCTCCAAAGAATCAATTTTCTCATAAATTTGATGAATTTATGTGTTTTCCATTAAACAATGAATTTTGAACAATCACATATCTTACAGTCTCATATGATTGTCCTTCTTATTGTGTGAATGATGCTCTTTCCATCCTCCACAGGTAAAATGTTGAGACAACATACCTACATCATGTGGTTTATGGAATTTAGTAACAA
>SZWC01006551.1:31167-51153 GCA_023375785.1 Penium margaritaceum
TCTCTCTCTCCCTCTCTCTCTCTCTCTCTCTCTCTCTCTCTCTCTCTCTCTCTCTCTCTCTCTCTCTCTCTCTCTCTCTCTCTCTCTCTCTCTCCATCCCCCACCCCCTCCCCCCCTTTTCTTCCTCCCCCTTAGCCTGCTCCGCACACCACACTTGTGTTTCACAGGTGAGGGCCTTTGCCGGGTGGCCAGGGACGAGGACCACACTGTTGGTGGCGCGTGAGGTGGCTGAGGGAGACGGAGGCGGAGGTGGAGCGGGGCTAGAAGCGATGGAGGTCAAAGTGATCACCACCGAGGCACTGGCAGCGGCCACAGATGCTGCTGGCGGTGGGGCTGGTGGTGGAGGTGGAATTGAGAGTGAAGGCGGGGAGCCCCATGGGCCGGAGGGAAGGGAGGCTCCTGGGGGTGGGGCAACGGAGGAGGAGGTTCTGGCAGCCGTTCGTTTGGAGGGCGAGGCGTTGCTTCTGCCGTGCGCAGATGGGTCGGTGTTGAAGGTGCGCCTCATCTGTGTTTTGTCACTTTATCTGTGTTTCCATCGGTCGCAGTGGTTGATCATAGCGGCGTGTTGTGCATGCCTTGCTGGCTGTTCATGCTGCCGTTGTGTGGGACTGCGCGCTGTGTGTTTCTTCAGGAAGAAAGAATGTACTTTTGCAGCTGTGGCATTGGCCATGCTTGTTGCTCTGCCAAAAGAAAGAGACCTCCATTCACTTTCTTTCCCTTTGTCCCCCCACCGTCGTGTCCCCACAACAGGATGGATGGCCTGAGACGATGTGGATGGTGGTGGTCCTGGACTTAAACATCGGACCCACGGGCCCTGGCTCTCAGCTTCTTGTTCTGGCTCTGATTTTGGGTCGTGGATGCTGTGGGTGGTCACAGGTGATAGAGCTGCAACCACCGAGCAAGAGGTCGATGCCAGCCAAGGCATTTTGGAATGGGCTTAGAGGGCGGAAGGTGTTTGTGCGCCATTCACGCTGAGTATGGCCACAGCTGCGGGCTCTCGGCGTTTTGACGATGGGACCAGGCATCTTCGTCTGGTTCTGATGCAAGAAAAGCGAAACCATTGAGGGAAGGCTGCTAGACGGAGGTTGGATGGCAGAAAGTCCTTCCCTTGTGCGCTTCTTGCTGGTCGGTCGGTGTGTTTTTGTCTCCTCTCTGTGTGCGCCCTCCAGCGCTTCGTCTGAGCGACTTGCTCCGGTGGCTCTCCCTTCAGCAGGGCTTGTGCGGCTGCAGTTTGCGGCATGGCAACCACGGCAGGCTTGTCCCACAGTGTCGGACATGTCTTTGAAATGGGATGAGGTGCATGAATGCATTGGCGAAAAAAGATTGAGCAACAGCAAGATGTCATCTAGCTCCATCTATGTGAGCAATCTGAAGGTCAAGTTGAAATTTGACAACCAGCCAGCATTTGCAAGCAACTACGCTCTCAAGTTTTAGGTCATTTTTCCATGCTAACGAGAGAATCCATAGAAAGGCTAGCATTCGAACATTCTAGGAAACTGCCAGCAGGTATCAAGTGTTCTAGTAGCAAATGGTTGGGCGCATGCTGCTGATGCTGGCACATATGACTGACCATGGCCAGGATGTCATGCCACATGGGGTCAAGTAGTCCGAATCCAAGCACAAATCAAGAAATGGTCAGACAGGGCCATAGGTGAGCAAAGTGCACACCTACTGGGTATTCAAAGGCATGTATCAAAACCTTAAAACGCTAGTGGCCTGGTGTGGCGATGATTTGTCAATTGCCATGACCACACCGCTAAACCATGTGTGGTTGACTTCGACAAGAGCGCAATAACGAATTGCTAGATGGGACAATCATAGCGTGCGAATACTCTACATGGGCTAGGGAGTAAAGAAACTGCCAAATACCGTACTGCCTTTGACTTTCGCCAATAATTCTCGCATTTCGTCCTTTAAAAACCTCCACCGTACATCTGAGGAACACCTGTGAAATTCATTATTGTTTGATCTGTGCACTATCTCATTGACTCATACTGTGACCTCTCGGCTCGTGTACACTCTTGTGCAGACCACTACCTCGATGGACGCTGATGCCGACGATGCGCTGTTCGTTGGAGTGGACGTGTCGTCATGAAGCCGAGCATGTGGTGAAGTTGCTGGTAACCTTCCTAGGTCACACGCGTTAGACCAACCATGGATACGCAAGAGACATGCCACGCCATGGATGCGGAAAGCTTGCTTCACTTTGTTCGGTACAACCAAGACAAGTGTGAGAGGGAGCGAGAGTAGCTAAGTCAACCGGTGAGCGTGCCTCGCTCCGGGCATCATGCCTGAGCGAGTACACACCGCCACCCGGGGGTCGAGCCCGACCGCTTGGGTATTAACCTCACGGCGGCTACTCACTAATGCACAGGAAAACCCGGCACAGTGGCCCCCTAAGGATCAGCACCCGTGAAATGCAGCTCCCCCAGAAACATTCAACGCAAGCAACATGATGCAGGGCACGGCAGTCAGAGTGTACGGGCCCTAGCATCTTCCACATCACAGAGTCATAAGAGTCATAAGAAGTTAGACGATGGCAACAAGTGCTTCAGACGAAGCCCTTGGGTGAAGCTGCAGTGGTTGCCAGAAAGCATCAAAGNGGCAAGAGAGCACAGAGTTATGAGTGGCCAACGAACTTCAACACTCCCCCATGCACCGCAGCCAATCACTTCATGCACGTGAGAACTACACAAGGGGTAACGAGAAGTGATAACAGAACAATGAATCAGTCAACCTGGATCATGTGGACAGATGAGACCAACAAAGTGGACAACACTTTTGAACACATTACGACTGAGAGCTTTTGTGAGGAAGTCAGCTCGCTGCGACCGTGTGTCCACCCAAGTCACCTGAACAATGCCAGCAGCAATGCACTCGCGAACGAAATGGTGCTCAACATTGATGTGCTTGGTGCGTGAATGATGCATGCCGCTATTCTCAGCAATGGCCTTTGTGCTTTGGTTGTCGCAACGCAGAGTGATGCAGCGAATGGGCACACACACGCAGCTGCTGTAGCAAGCGACAAAGCCAGACAGCCTCACACGTGCCTGCTCCAAGTGCGACATACTCAGCCTCAGCGGTGCTGCGTGCGACACACCCCTGCTTGCCACTTTTCCAGGATACTGCAGTGCCGCCAACAAGAAAAATGTAGCCTGTTCGGCTGCGGGCATCAGTGTCATGTGCCCAATCACTGTCGGTAAAGCCGTCCACTACCACCGAGGGCTGTGCACGAAAGTACAGTCCGATGCGGGGTGTGGAGAGAGCATAGCGCACAACCCGCAATGCAGCCTCAAGGTGCCGTTCACGGGGGCACTGTGAGAACTGGGAAAGGAAGTTCACAGCAAATGCCACATCAGCACGAGTGGTAGTGGCAAGGTACATCAATGAGCCGATGACTCTGAGGTAGTCGGTCACATCGACCGTCTCACCCGGCGTGGACACCTCTCGAGACTTCAGTAAGGACTGACCGGCAGGCGTCATGGGTGTGGACGCAGTGGGGATGGCTGTGAGGAGCGTTGAGAAGCGCTCCCCCAGACTACGTACATAGGCAGCCTGATGAACGTGCAAGGTACGTCGCTGGCGATCACATTCCAGCTCCATACCAAGGAAGACCCGAGCCGGGCCAAGATCTTTCATCTTGTAAGTCGACTGCAGAAGAGCTTTGACAGCTCTGACTGAGGCCGGATCGGGAGAGGCGATGAGGAGGTCATCCACGTAGACGAGGATGGCCACAAGTGGTTCGGTGGGATCACTGAGGAACAGGGCAGGGTCCATAGGGCTTCGTTTGTAGCCACCCTTTTCAAGAGTCGCAGTGATCTCTTGGTTCCAACACCGTGGTGACTGTTTCAGACCGTAGAGGGCCTTGCGCAGACGCCATACCCTTTTTGTTCCATCTGAGAAGCCGGGTGGCTGTACCATGTAAATTTCCTCATCCAAGCTGCCATGGAGAAAGGCATTGTTAACATCCATTTGCTCGAGTTCCCAGTCGTGCTGAGCGACTAGGCTTAGAAGAGCTCTGGTCGTGGTGTACCTGCCAACTGGTGCGAATGTCTCGTCAAAGTCGACACCCGGGATCTGGGAGAATCCCTTTGCGGTGAGACGAGCTTTGTACCGTTCTATTGTGTTGTCAGGATTGAGTTTGCGGCGGTATACCCACTTGGCTGCGACTGCCTTGCGACCAGGTGGTAGATCCACGAGCTCATACACACCATGTTCAGCAAGTGCATCAAGCTCAACCTTCATAGCCTTCTCCCACAGCGGTGAGTCAGGGGCTGTGCGAGCTGCCTGTACAGTCAGGGGCTCAGGTGCTAGAGGTGCAAGACCAGCGGCAGCAAAGCATGTTGCCACGTACCCAGCCACAGAGGATGACAGGGCAGAGTGAAATTCATCCTCAAGAAGGGAGTATCCAAGACCTGTGCTGGGGTGGACGACTGAGGCCGCAGTGGACAGAGCAGAGGAAGCAAGACCGAGGGCTCGAAGGCCAGGTTCACCAGAGACCACTGGATGAGGTTGTGAAGGGAGCGCTCGGAGGCGTCCTCCACGAGTGTAGGGTGATACCGATGGGATGGACGGTGCACAGGAGGAGAGAGGAGGAGAGGAGGAGTGCGGCTGAACAGCCGGGGGCGGAGAGGACGTGGTCTCATGAGCATGAGTCTCCGGTGACGGAGTGACCGCGACAGGAGGAGACACAGATGATGCAGGGGAGACCAAAGTAGGGGACTCTGGAGTAGAGTGAGCAGGCGTGCGAGGAGCCGAGGACTCAGTGTGAGAACTAGACTCAGCGGGGGACGACGGTGAGGTGGGACTGGACTCGGGAGAACTGAGCTCGAGAGAACTGAGCTCGGGAGAACTGGACACAGGAGAAGAGGGACGCGCCGACGGGAGAAGAGAGGGCCCAGAGGGCAGAGAACCACCCCCACCCGGAGAGGGCGGAGAGAGAGATCCACCGAATCGCGGACAGTCGCGTTCAAAGAGGTGTTCAAAGAAGAGGGCATCACGGGATTCATTGACCCGGGATCTAGAGGGGTCCCAAAAGCGCCAGGCTTTGGAGAAGGGAGAGATGCCCAGGAAGATGCAAAGGTGTCCACGTGGGGAGAGTTTACTGTCTCGTTGGTCTGAGGGGATCCACACAGAGGCAAGACACCCCCAGACCCGGGCAAGCCGAAGATCAGCACGCTGTCCAGTCCAGCGCTCAAAGGGAGTGACTGTGTGAGGGAGAGGGCCGTGAGGGACACGGTTCCAGACCCAGGTCATGTAGCACATGGCCTCGAATGCAAAGAGGGGCGACTGCCTGGAGGCAGAGAGGAGAGATCGGACCCCATCGGCAAGGGTGCGGTTCCAGCGTTCAGAAACCCCATTCTGTTGGGGTGTGTAAGGGGCAGAGGACTCGAGGCGGACACCACGAGACGCAAGAAAGCGAGAGGTGGGACCAAAGAATTCACCTCCACGATCACTGCGAAAGACTCGTAACGAGCGCCCACAGGCACGCTCAGCCTGTGGGAGCCAGGACTCCAGGACATCAGTGACGTCGCTCTTATGACGAAGGGCAAAGACCCAATGGTAGCGAGAGAAGTCATCCGTCAAGCACAGGACGAAGCGGCCAAGACCACCAAGAAAGTCATGGGACAGAGGACCCATGACGTCCGCATGAACCAGGTCAAGTGGGTGAGTGGTTGTTGACTCAGACAAGGAAAACAGAGAGCGATGCATCTTTCCACTAGCACAGTCCAGACAAGTGGATGAACAAGGGGGCGCAAACGTGGCGGCGTCGAGCCCAAGAGCAGGCTGAAGGCGCAGTAGGCGCTGTATGGCAGCAGTGTGGATGTGACAGAGGCGACGGTGCAAGAGATCAGCATGATCAGGAGACAAGGAATGGGTGACATGAACAAGTGCAGAGGCAGCAAAAGATGAGGGCAGATTGAGGGGGACGCGAAACAGGCGATCACACCGCATGCCACGAAGAACAACACGGCCAGATGAGCGCAGAGAGATGGAGGCGAGTCCACGGCTGGAGGAGAAATCCATGCCCTGGTCATCAAGGGTGGTCACGGAGAGGAGACTGACTTCCAGGTCAGGCACATACAACACGTCAGAGAGGTAGACAGTGCCACCAGGACCAACAAAACGTACGACCCCAACACCTTGCACAGGTAGCAGCTGGCCAGAGCCAGTGCGAACAGAGCGGACGGATTGAACGGGACCGAGAGAGACAAAGGAAGAGCGACAATAAGTCATGTGATGAGTGGCACCTGAATCAATGATCCAGAGGCCAGGGGATGCACGAGTGGACGGGAGAACAAGACATACAGCGACAGTACCACGAGTAGACGAGGGAGACGAAGGGCCAAAACGTGTGGGAAAGGTGCATGACTGCCATTCCTCAATCCACTCGCAACTTGCAGGCAAGTCCCCTTGAACATGCCCCGAGGTGGCACCCCGAAGGGAGGCCTCAGACTCACACACAGACGAATAGCATTGGCCACTCATACTCTCACCTCCCTGAGAGCGAAGATGGAGAAGCTCGGCGAGGCGACGCTCGAGGTTGCGCTCCTCATCACGACGATCGGACGAGCGATAAGAGGAACGGTCAGAGGAGCGATCAGAGAAAGTCCCATCGTCACGACTCCAGTGAGGTGCGTGGTAGTGTGAAGATGGTGGGCCGTAGTACGGAGGGCCGGAGGGAGGAGGTATCCAGCCCCAGGGGCTGGGTGCAGTGGGAGTTGGATGTAGTGGTGCAGATGTGGTTGAGAGCGCAGCAGAGGATGAGGAGGATGAGGAGACGGTCACCGCTGCGGCCGCCGACGAGGCAGTGGCACCAGTGCGGGCCCAATGAGCGCGCATGGAGGAAGCCAGTCGTGCATCGTCACGAGGGGCCGGGAATTTTGGTGCAGAGTGACCAGATGCACCACAGTTCCAGCACGTGACATCTGTAGTGAGAGCTGCATTCTTGCCACCGCGGCCACCCCCACGGCCTTTGCCTCCACAACCACCACCACGAGTGGATCCACCACCCCCACTGCGGGAGACACCCTGCGTGGAGTGTGCTGCTGACTGTGTGGATGAGGTGGAAGAGGAGGCTGTGGTAGGGGAGGAAGAGGAGGCGGTGGTGATGGCTGCGAGGGCGGCGCAATGCATGCGCTTGTTTTGCAAAGCATTCCACCAGTCGGTGAGACGTGAAGCAGTGAAGTCAAAGAGAGGCCCAATCCCAGGTGGAGAATCAGCTGGGACAGACTCAGAAGCAAGACGCTCGAGCTCTGACTGAGAGACATGCAAGTACAGGTCTGAGAGTTCGAGAATGAGGCCTGCGACGATGGAAAGACAGGCAGAGAGAGGTCCAGGTGCGGCTTTGCCAAGATCGCGCAGCAGACGTAAGCTACGTGCCCAGTATTCATCTGCTGTTTCGTCTGCGCGCATTTGCAAGGTGTTGAATTGCACTGTGAGGGCGCTTTGGGCCGCATGGCCAGTGACGGTTTTGCGGCGGCGGATAAGGGCATATGCACCGATGGGATCTGCTGGCGTGCCGCGAGAGGGGTCAGCATTGTACGTACCAATGTCGTCGAGAAGACTCTCTGGGCCTGCGTTGATGAGTGCTCTCACGGCGCGAGCGGCCTCAGTGGGCTGCGGCACAAACGGTGGTTTTGCCGGCGAGTAGTATTGCCAGAGAAGCTCACCCTGGGCNTGTGGAGGTGGAGTTTCAAAGTCCTTCTGGCGGGCTGGTAGCACAGGGCGGACAACGGCTGAAGAGGAAAAAGCTGGAGAGGAGGAGTTGGCAACGGCACCACCAGAGGGAGCTGATGAATCTACCGAACCAGATTCTGTGGCGGGAGACACTGCAGCAAATGCGGGCATGGACCGCAACTGTTCTAACACTAGAGCAGCAATGGTGGCAGCAAACTCCTCTTTTGATTCCTGCCCCCGTTGGAGCTCATCCTCTACTCTACGTCTCTCCGCCTGTGCCTCACTAAGGGCGGCCTGGAGGGCCTCTATGGTCTCCTCTGGTGCAGGCATGATGTGAAGACAAACTCAAGCCTAGGAGTGGAGTGAGTGAGAAGATGTAAGATGCAAATGAGGGAAGGTGTGAATATGAGTGCTCTGCTCACCGCGAGGAAGAAGGCTGAACAGCGGCGGCACCACAGCAGAGGCTGAGGAGGAAAGGACAGCCACCCACCCGGCCACTGCAATAGTGAGGCAGAGAAGCCCCGTCGCAGTGGCACCAGCAACTGCAGTTGAGGCTGATGCGATCAGAACGATGGTGGTGACATGTGATGGTGCGTCACGAGGGGCACCAGTGGGCGTCAGCACTGCGGTTGCGGTGGACGCTCTGATGGAGCCGACTGAGCTAGAGCTGATGTCTGCTGCTGTGGAGGCTGCGGTTGCAATAGACACTGCTGCTGCTGTGATCTGAGTGGCAATATTGGCAGCCGCTGCTGCCAGTAAGGTGAGAGAAGCAGCTGTCTGTGTGTATGCTTCAGTTGCTCGACCGACCGCCGTCTGTGCAGGAGCACGGCAGGCCCTAGCTGTTCCTGCGAAGGTAGCTGCGGCTCCAGCAGCAGCATCAAGAATGGCACCAGCCAAACTTATGGAGTCGGTGTGCAATGGGAGAACGGGAATGACGCCAGGAACCTCTGGTGCACTGGAAGCATCAGCTGAGCCTGCAGCGGTGGGGAGAGGTTCGGGACCAGCGGGTGCAGATGATGGAGCTGCGGCAGATTCGACAGGCTCGGAAATGCTGGTAGGTTGCATCCTTGGAGAGAGAGAGGTGGTGATGGTGGGAGGTCATCTGGTGTGTAGACCCGTCGATCAATCTCTGCTTCTTCCCGTTCGCGTTCGGCATCAACGTCGTCCTGCCAGTAAGTGTGATCGAGCATACGCACCCACTGTGGCACGTCGTCCGCCAGTGTGTGAGACTGAGAGGTCCACCACTGTGTTTAACAGACGTTCAGTGGTCACCCTACACTGAAGAGGATGCAGGATTGCGCGGTGAAGAGAGCTCCTCAGAGTGAGTAGCTGCGGGGGCGGCTGCGAAGGCCGTTTACGCCAGAGGCTTGCCAAGGGAGTTGGTGACTGAGAGAGGTGCTGCTGAGAGACGGCAGCTGGGTACCAACGGTGAGAGAGGTCAGCTGAAGATGCTGGGTAGCTAGAGTTGGCGACTGGCCCCGAGCAGTCGCATCACGGCCGACAGTGGCTGAGGATAGATGCGCGCAGCTGAGAGCAGCCGCGGGTGACCCAGAGCGGCGGTGAGTGGCCGAGAACAGCCAAGAACGCCCAACACTGCTCACAAGTGTCTCAAAGAGCGAGACGATGTGAGTACGCAAGACTGCGGTGAGGTGGCGACGAGTGGAGATGACTCGCTCCTGCTGTGAGGTTCGGCAGATGGTGCTTGACCTAACTCGCTTGGATATACATTGAACCAGCTACCAGGATCGTGTGAGCAGTGGTGAGGTGTCTCACCCGCTCTGATAACAGAAGTTGCTGGTAACCTTCCTAGGTCACACGCGTTAGACCAACCATGGATACGCAAGAGACATGCCACGCCATGGATGCGGAAAGCTTGCTTCACTTTGTTCGGTACAACCAAGACAAGTGTGAGAGGGAGCGAGAGTAGCTAAGTCAACTGGTGAGCGTGCCTCGCTCCGGGCATCACGCCTGAGCGAGTACACACCGCCACCCGGGGGTCGAGCCCGACCGCTTGGGTAATTAACCTCACGGCAGCTACTCACTAATGCACGGGAAAACCCGGCACAGTGGCCCCCTAAGGATCAACACCCGGGAAATGCAGCTCCCCTAGAAACATTCAACGCAAGCAACATGATGCAGGGCACGACAGTCAGAGTGTACGGGCCCTAGCATCTTCCACATCACAGAGTCATAAGAGTCATAAGAAGTTACACGATGGCAATAAGTGCTTCAGACGAAGCCCTTGGGTGAAGCTGTAGTGGTTGCCAGAAAGCATCAAAGGCTTCTGCCAGAGCTGTCACGTTTGTTGCTTCCCCAGGTTGAGCCATGTCATTCAATCTGTACAATGAGATGCACAGTGTGTGATGGCAAGAGAGCACAGAGTTATGAGTGGCCAACGAACTTCAACATGTGGTTCTCCTCCTCCTCGTGCTTTGTATGCTGCACCCTCGCACGATGAGCTCCATCGGCAACTACCCTTGGCCATCATGTCATAAGTAGTCGTAGTTGGCTCTCAGGAGCAATGTAGTCGACTCCTGAGTTCGAGCAGCCGTAACTCCTAGGTATTTTTCTTGCTTATTCTGATTGCACGACTGTGTTTGCAATGTGGTTATCTTGGTATGGTCCAATCTTTAGGCAAAACAGAAAACGCCCGGGTTTTGGGTTGCCTGGTATCTAGCAGGTCTCACCTACGGAAATTCTGCCAGACAGGATAATCAGCTAATTCCCAGGTCGCCCCCATTTTCGGCCGACCATGTTTGAGACGCCCCCATTCTGAGAAAAATGGCTAGGTCGCCCCCATTTTTAAAATTGTTTTCCAACTTGCCCCCATTCTGAGAATCATGCCTACGTCGACCCCATTGTTTTATCGAATTGTAGAGGGTTAGGGTTTAGGGATGTCGACATCGGCGGAGGCCTGAGAGGACTTCATCGTTCGGGAGTGCGGCATCACCGAACAAACGAGATGAACCCCCCCCTTCACCGAGCGAACGATACATTATCATTCGTACGTGCGCCCCCTACCCCCCCCCCCCCCCCTCCTCAGCATGCCCCGTCGCCCCAACACAACCAGACCCCGCGAAGACATGCAGGAAGCGATGACCGCTACGAGAAGAAAGCAAAAGACGCCCCTTTCTCGCGACATATAACTAGTATAGTGGGTAGTAAGACACGGTGTGACGAGGGAATGGAAGGATGTGGGGCGAGGAACCAAGAGAGGTTTTGCACCACGTACAGTGTCGCTGGAAAAACACAAGTGAGAGAGTTGCAAGAAGCGAGTAACAAGTCGCAAAGCTGCTTGTGGGAGCGAGAGCAGTGACGAGCGAGGGGCGGCGAGCTCCAACTTCGCTCGTCACTACGAGGCCCAGACAGGCCTCGATCTCGAACCTTTTGGCGGCATTATCCTGCAACCTGCACATCGACAAAATTCTGCCGAGACAACCTAAGCGTCACAACCCCGGGTGCTCAGCCTCCCCCCCAAAACATAGTAGCACTAGGAAACCTAGCGTTAATGCAATGAGAACACATGTCTATGAAGTACTCCTGTCATGAGCCACAATGCCAATTGACACAGCTCCTCTTCTTGTGCATGCCTCATCACGAGGGACGCTGTGATGTCGGCGCCAGAGTCACTCCAGCATCAGTCACCTGCATCAATGAGGTGAATGTGCAGCGAGGCCAGAGGTCACGACAAGTCTGTGGTCCACAAACCAACACTCCCCCATGACCCACAGCCGACGCAAGTACAAGCACACCACATGTGTCACAAGGTGTGACGAACGACTGTACACATGCACAAACAACCANTGCTGCTGAGTGCCTTCGTCAAGAAATCAGCTCTCTGCTGTCGTGTGTCGACCCAAACGATCCGGACATCACCTGCAGCAACGCGCTCACGTACAAAGTGATGCTCAACATTGATGTGCTTCGTGCGTGTGTGATGCATGCCATCATGTTCAGCAATTGCTTTAGTGCTCTGGTTGTCACAGCGCAACGTGATGCAACGGATAGGAACGCACAGTTGCTGAAATAAGCGGCACAGCCAAACACTCTCACACGTGCCAGCGCCAAGGGCAACATACTCAGCCTCACTGGAGCTGCGTGCCATACAACCTTGCTTACCACTTTTCCACGACACAGCGGTTCCTCCGACCAGGAAGATGTAGCCTGTACGGCTACGAGCGTCTGTGTCATGAGCCCAGTCGCTGTCTGTGTAGCCATCGACGACAACTGACGGCTGTGCCCGATAGCACAGACCGGTCCGGGCAGTGGAGAGGCATACCTGACAACACGCAGTGCAGCCTCCAGGTGCCGTGCTCTAGGGCACTGGGAGAATTGAGCCAGAAAGTTCACAGAAAAGGCAACATCCGCCCTGGTTGTCGTCGCCAGGTACATGAGCGACCCGATGACGCGAAGATAGTCTGTCACGTCGACTGCCTCCCCCAGCTTCGACACATCCAGTGTCTTCAGCAACCTCTGCCCAGCTGGCGTCATACGCGTCGACGCTGTGGGGGTGGACTCAAGCAGGGAGGCAAAGCGCTCCCCCAGACTGCGAACGTAAGCAGCCTAGTGCATGTGAAGAGTGCGATGTGCCCAATCATGCTCAAGCTCCATGCCCAAAAATACACGAGCAGGACCAAGGTCTTTCATCTTGTACGTGGAATGTAGGAGGTTTTTCACTGACCTGATAGCATCCTGGCAAGGCGATGCTATCAGCAGGTCGTCCACATAGACGAGGACAGCCACGAACGGCACAGAAGGTGGAGTCACAAAGAGTGAAGGATCCACCGTACTGCGTCGGTACCCTCCTTTCTCGAGGGTGGACGTGATCTCCTGGTTCCAGCACCGGGGCGACTGCTTCAGGCCGTAGAGGGCCTTCCGCAGCCGCCAGACTCTGTCAGTCCCATCAGAGAAACCAGGAGGCTGAACCATGTACATCTCCTCGTCTAGCCGTCCGTGTAGGAACGCATTGTTCACGTCCATCTGCTAAAGCTCCCAGTCATGGTGAGCCACGAGACTCAGCAGCGCACTGGCTGTGGTGTATCGCCCGACCGGTGCAAATGTTTCATCGAAGTCGATGCCTGGGACCTGGGAGAACCCCTTCGCCGTGAGCCTTGCCTTGTACTTGTCCAGGGCGCCACTGGGTTTGTACTTCCGTCGCAAGACCCAGCGAGCGTCAATGGCCTTGCGACCAGGCGGCAAGTCGACCAACTCATAGACTGCGTGGTCATCCAGAGCGTTGAGCTCATCACGCATGGCCGCCTCCCACTGTTGGGAGTCAGTGGAAGCACGTGCTTGACGCACCGTGGTTGGTTCAGGTGGTAGAGCTGTGGTGGCTGACGCAGCGTGACATTCTGCAATGCTGCTCGAGACAGCCATCGTCAATGCGTGTGCATGCTCTGAGGCAAGGAGCGCATACCCAAGGGCCGAGCTGGGGTGGACAACCCCTGTGGCCAAGCCCAGGGCATCCATGCCGGTAGGGAGGACAGGAGACTGCCCGGTCTGAGACTGTGGGGGGCAAGCTAGGACCACAGTGCTAGAGCGTTGAGGGAGCGCACGAAGGCGCCCTCCTCGGACGAAAGGGGAGACCGGGGCGGGACCAGTGGAGGTCAGTGGCGGAGATGAAGCAGCCACAGGAGGAAGGGAAGAGACAGGCGAGGTGGCCACCGAAGGCGTGACCGGACTGGAAGGAGAAACAGGTGAGGTGAGCGCAGCTGACTGGACAGAGTCCGTGACAGGAGAGGACGGGGCAGTAGAGGAGCTGCTGTAGGACGGGGACGACTCTGGTGTACGACTAGATGACGAGGGTGATAAACAGGGGCAGGATCGGACTGCAACGTGGGTGAGAGCTGCGGTGCAACAGCAGGGACTGCAGGGGCTGGAGGACCAACTACCCCCCCCAGCCGAGTGAGAGGCAGGAGAGAGGAAGCAGGAGGCAAGCGACTGAGGTCACGAAGGAAGACAGACTCAAAGAACAAGGCATCACGGTATTCGATGACGCGCTGATGGACAGGATCCCAGAAACGCCAGGCCTTAGACTGGGCAGACACGCCCAGAAAGGGGCAAAGGCGGCCACGAGGAGACAGTTTGCTGTCACGCAAATCTTCAAGGAGCCAGACGGAAGCAATACTGCCCCAAACCCGAGCGAGACGCAGATCAGCGCGAGTGCCGTACCAGCGCTCAAAAGGGGTGACCGTGCGAGGAAGAGGGCCGTGGGGGACGCGGTTCCAGACCCACGTCATGTAGCTCATGGCCTCAAAGGCAAAGAGCGGGGGCAGGCCGGACTCAGACAAGAGGGTGCGGACGCCGTCGGCCAAAGTACGATTCCAGCGTTCGGAGACGCCGTTCTGCTGGGGTGTGTATGGAGCAGAGGTCTCCAGACACACCCCGCGCGACTCAAGGAGGCGGGCGGTTGGACCAAGGAACTCGCCACCATGGTCGCTGCGAAAGATGCGCAACGACCGCTGACACGCGCGCTCAGCCTGAATCAGCGAGGACTCAATGACAGAGCAGACATCGCTCTTCTGGCAAAGAGCGAAGACCCAGCGAAACCAGGAGAAATCATCGGTGAGGCACAAGACGTACCGACCAACGTCACCCAGGAGGTCATGGGACAAAGGCCCCATGACATCCGCATGGACACGATCGAGCGGGTGAGAGGACTGAGAGTCAGACGAAGAGAAAGGGGAGCGATGCATTTTGCCTTGCGCACAGTCGAGACAGTCAGCAGGGCAAGGGACAGGGAAGTCAGATGGAGAGAGGCCAACAGCAGACTGAAGGCGAAGCATACTGTGAACGGCATCAAAATGAACATGACCAAGGCGGCGATGCAAGAGACGCACAAGGTCAGGAGAGAGGGATGGTGCAACATGAGCGAGCGCAGACCCCGGCACGGAGGAAGGAGAAGAGGCATGCAAGGGAACACGATAAAGTCGGCTACACTACACGCCACGTAAGACAGAACAGCCAGAGGAACGCAGACAAACAGTGCCAACACCACGGCTGGCAGTGAAATCCATACCTTGGTCGTCGAGGGACGACACAGACAGCAAGCTGAGCTCGAGCAAAGGCACGTACAGAACGTCAGGCAAATACAAGGCACCACTGGGACTGACGAAACGGACAACGCCAACGCCCTGAACGGGGAGCAACTGACCGGACCCTGTACGGAAAAAGCGGACAGACCCGACAGGACCCAACGAGACGAACGAGGAGCGAACAGACATCATGTGGTGCGTGGCCCCGGAGTCGAGAACCCAAAATCCACTGGAGACACGGACAGAGGGGAGAACACCAGATGTGGCGACAGTACCGACAGAGGACCCGGAGGAGACAGGCGACGCACAGAGGGTGAGACAACGAGGAAGGAAGATAGACTGCCAGTGCTCAATCCACGGGACAGACACACTCAACAAGCCCAGAACGTGACCCGGGGGGTCCCCACGAAGGACACTGTCCGTCTGACACACAAGACCTCTGGCCGTCGATGCAACACCCTCACCTCCCTGATCGCGAAGGCGCAAAAGCTGAAGAAGTGACTGCTCCAGCTGGCGCTCCCGATCATTACGGTCACCGTCCACTGACGCGGGCAGGGCCGGAGTAGACACGCCCGAGGACGAGGGAAACCACGGCGGCGGTGTGTAGGCGGAGGAGGGAGGACCCGCATAAGTGGGTGCACCGGATGGAGGAGGCCAGCCCCAGGGGTAGGGACTAGGAGGCGGAAAGAACGGCACGCCAGTGGTGGAGTGGGCGTGAGCAGAGGATGTGGCAGGTGAACGCGAAGAGACGGAAGAGGCAGAGGATGACGGTGTGGAGGAAGAGCCCGAAGTGCGAGCCCAGTGTGCGCGCATGGCCCAAGCGAGACGAAGATCGTCTGGAGGGGCGTGACAAGAACGGGCAGAATGCTCGGAGGAGCCGTAGTTCCAGCACACGACTGCACCCGGAGTCCGGGAGGAAGGGGCGCCACCCTTGTCCTTCCCTTTGCCTTTGCCCTTACCCTTGTCCTTGCCACAACCCTGAGAGGCAAGGGCGGAAGCAGTAGAAGACGGGGCGGGCGAGGAAGAGGAGGAGGGAGGAGAGGAAGAAGCGTGTGTAGAGGTGGTGGCAAGTGCAGCAACACCTGTGACAACAGAGCGGTGGAGGCGCTTGTTTTGAAGGCTGGTCCACCAAGCAGCAAGACGCTCGGAGGTGAAATCCCAGAGAGCCCCCACCCCAGGCGGTGAATCCGGGGGAACGGGCTGTAAGGCAAGCTGCTGGAGCTCGTCAGCTTTGACGTCGCGAAGAAGGTCGGACAGCTCCGGGATGAGGCCATTGACCATGGTGAGAACAGCAGAGAGCTGGCCAGGTGCTGCTTTACCAAGCTCGCGAAGAAGCTTAAGACCGCGAGACCAGTAGGTATCAGCGGTCTCATCACTACGCATGAGGAGTGTGTTGAACTGGAATGTGAGTGCGCTCTGAGTGGCCTGGCCAGTGACAGTGGTGCGACGACGCAGCATGGCATATGCACCGACAGGGTCGGCCAGACGCTGGACAGCAGGGTCAGCATTGAACGTGCCGACATCATCAATCAGCGACTCAGGAGCGGCAGCGATGAGGGCGCGCACGGCATGGGCAGACTCAGTTGCAAGGGGAGTGAAGGGAGCAACAGTTGGGGAGTAGTACTCCCACAGCTGCTCCCCTTGAGCCCACGCGCTAAAGCGCACTTCCCAGGAGGTGAAGGCGAGCCCAGAGGAGAGGGAAGGTGGCTGTGAGAAGAAGTCATGCTGGCGCGGCGCAGGAGGAGGGGCAGCTGCAGTGGGGTGACTGGCTCCAGCAGCGGCAGAAGTGCTGGAGGCAGAAGTGCTGGAGGCAGAAGTGCTAGAGGGCATGCCAGCGGCAAGTGTGACATTGGTACCAGCAGGTGGAACAGCAGACGCGGCAGGGAGGCGACGCAAGACAATAGCGGCGACTTCATCAGCGAAGGCTGCACGATTGTCCTCTGCCAATTTAAGGCGATCTTCAGCTTCCTGCTGAGCCTCGCGGGTGAGAACCAGCTGACGCTGAAGGGTAGCGACGACTGACTCGTCGTCACCAGGCATGGTGACGACGTGAGGGCTCTGCCCGACAAATTTGGGCAGAGTTTCCCCAGCCCCAGTGGGCGTGGGAAAAATGGGGATGCCTGAGGCACAGTAGATGAATGCTGCAAGACAGCCCACCCCGAGTCAGACAGAACAAGCCATCGCAGAGAGAGCAAGAGAAGGCAGCAAAGAACGGCAGCATGCAAGATAGAGAGTCATGCAGCGACAGAAGGAGACGGACTTCGCAAGAAGGCTAGAAGTGGTGGAACCGCAGCGGCGGAGGTAGCGGAGAGAATGGCAACAGTGGAGGCGAATGGCACCACCAGAGCAAACGCTCAAGTGACAAAGGTAACACTGAGGGTGACGATAACTGCTGCGATGGAGACTGTAGCAGTGACGAAGCTGGAGGCGGCAGATGGGGCAGATGATGCTGAGGTGACTGCGGCGGCCGTCGAGGTGCGGATGGAAGCTACAGCCGTCGCTATCGCAGATGCAGATGAGGCTGTCGCAGATGCAACGGCAGACGTTGCTGCAGAGATCTGCGTCCCTATGTCAGCGGCTGCTGCAGCAATGGGACCGACGACAACCGCAGCTTCTGTGTACGCCTCTGTTGCACATCCTACTGAGGTCGAGGCAGGTGCACGAGAGGCTCTCGCGGCAGCGGCAAACGTAGCGGCGGCTGCTGCAGCTGCGTCTATAACTGCTGGGTCGTTCGAGTGAGGGCACTCACAATGCCCACGACGTCCTCGGTAAATGCAGCGCATAGATCAGGAGGGATCTGCTGCTGCGGATCCCCCCCAGGAGAAAGGGGTGGGGAGACGCTTACCGGTTGGTGGCGAGCAGTCCGCGTAGACGACGCTGTTGTGGACGTACACGCTCGGTCGCCACTCATGCCTCTGCGACGTCTCGCGTGACGATGCGACGGCTCTCCCTCGTAGTAAGCACCAGGAGGAAGCGCGCAGCGAGCGTCACGGAGAGCCAGCGTGGTGGACGCAACACCACCGAAGCGGTGCACTTTGTAGCCAATGTGGCTGATGTTGAGGCTGGTGCGGCTGCCAGCGCTGTTGCAAAAGGACTGCTGTGCGTGCTGCTGCTGCTGCTACTGGCAATGCTGTTGCGTCTGTGCGGCTGCCAGCGCTGTTGCAAAAGGGCTGTTATGCGTGCTGTTGCTGTTGCTGCTGACAATGCTGCTGCTGCTGACAATGCTATTGCTGCTGCGTTTGCGTCTACTGCTGCAGCTAATGTTGCCACTATTATTGTCCGTGCTACTGTTGCAATTGCCGATGCTTCTGCTACTGCTGCGGACGATGCTGCTGCTGCCGCGTGTACTGTTGTGAGAGTACTTGGCACTGTGGCTGCTGAGGGAACTCGGCTGCTGCAACTAACGAAGTCGCTGCTGGCGCCCAGACGCACAAGCGGCTACAGTTGCAGGGGCCGCGGCTGTCGCCGTGTGACTGCCGTTGGTGCAGTCACGCAGGCGATGGAGCTAAGTGACCCCTGTGATGAAAGCACAGGAGTGAGGTGGGAGGACCGGCTGCAAAGATTGCAGCTGGTGAGTGACGCGAGAGAAGTGCGGGAGGAGAGGTCCGCGGGTGTGGGAAGAACGCCCTAACCTGCGGTTTTCCCGTGGGTAGGCAAAATCGGCCTCCAAGAGAGGAGGCCGAAGGCTTGTGGGAGTGAGATCCTCCTCACTAAGAACCCCTGCGACTGTTAGAGGGCGGCAGAGGTGGCGGAAGCGACGGCNCACAAGCGGCTGCAGTTGTAGGGGCCGCGGCTGCCGCCGTGTGACTGCCGTTGGTGCAGTCACGCAGGCGATGGAGCTAAGTGACCCCTGTGATGAAAGCACAGGAGTGAGGTGGGAGGACCGGCTGCAAAGATTGCAGCTGGTGAGTGACGCGAGAGAAGTGCGGGAGGAGAGGTCCGCGGGTGTGGGAAGAACGCCCTAACCTGCGGTTTTCCCGTGGGTAGGCAAAATCGGCCTCCAAGAGAGGAGGCCGAAGGCTTGTGGGAGTGCGATCCTCCTCACTAAGAACCCCTGCGACTGTTAGAGGGCGGCAGAGGTGGCGAAAGCGACGGCGACGACGGCGAGGTGTCACACGCGGACAGGACCGCACGCGCGATGACGAGCGCGATGTATCCCTCCTCACACCGCTCTGATACCAGTGGGTAGTAAGACACGGTGTGACGAGGGAATGGAAGGATGTGGGGCGAGGAACCAAGAGAGGTTTTGCACCACGTACAGTGTAGCTGGAAAAACACAAGTGAGAGAGTCGCAAGAAGCGAGTAACAAGTCGCAAAGCTGCTAGTGGGAGCGAGAGTAGTGACGAGCGAGGGGCGGCGAGCTCCAACTTCGCTCGTCACTACGAGGCCCAGACAGGCCTCGATCTCGAACCTTTTGGCGGCATTATCCTGCAACCTGCACATCGACGAAATTTTGCCGAGACAACCTAAGCGTCACAACCCCGGGTGCTCAGCCTCCCCCCAAAAACATAGTAGCACTAGGAAATCTAGCGTTAATGCAATGAGAACACATGTCTATGAAGTACTCCTGTCATGAGCCACAATGCCAATTGACACAGCTCCTCTTCTTGTGCATGCCTCATCACGAGGGACGCTGTGATGTCGGCGCCAGAGTCACTCCAGCATCAGTCACCTGCATCAATGAGGTGAATGTGCAGCGAGGCCAGAGGTCACGACAAGTCTGTGGTCCACAAACCAACACCCCCCCCTCCTCAGCATGCCCCGTCGCCCCTACACAACCAGACCCCGCGAAGACATGCAGGACGCGATGACCGCTACGAGAAGAAAGCAAGAGACGCCCCTTTCTCGCGACATATAACTAGTATAGCACAAACATAAACTTAAGTGCTTCACTAGCTTTGGAAATAATGTACATACACGTATACATAAATGTATACATAGACATATACATATAGTTGTACAAATACATACACATACACATATAAATATACATGTACATATGCATATACATATACATATCCATATACATATACATATATATATATATATATAAATATACATATACATATACATGTACATGTACATGTACATGTACATGTATATGTATATGTATATGTATATGTATTTGTATATGTATATGTATGTGTATACTTATATGTATATGTATATGTATATGTATATGTAAATGTATATGTATATGTATATGTATATGTATTTGTATATGTATATGTATGTGTATACTTATATGTATATGTATATGTATATGTATATG
>SZWC01006551.1:52408-63219 GCA_023375785.1 Penium margaritaceum
GTATATGTATATGTATATGTATATGCATATGTATATGTATATGTATATGTATATGTATATGTATATGTATATGTATATGTATATGTATATGTATATGTATATGTATATGTATATGTATATGTATATGTATATGTACATGTATATGTATATGTATATGTAGACCACCGAGTGCGTCTAACGTAGTTACATGACAGATCAACAAGAACCAATTGATGTTTAGCCGCTATGGAGACAAATACATGGGCAAGAGAGTTGACGGAGGTGTGAGAAGCAGTGGAAGAATGGATTAGAGGAATTGCTGATGGCATGCGATAGCGATGGAGGCAGATATCTCATGACCTCGTCAGGAGGCACCAAACGTTGTTCCCTAAAGTTGTGATAGCATGTGAGGAGAATGAGATACTCATGATGAGTGAGAGCAGACGCACATAGCAACAACAAAGTGTGCGAAAGTGTAGAGAAGTGACGAGAGTAAAGAGACGAGGTTGAGAGCAAGAAGTTAGTAAGAAAATAGAGGATGGCCGATAATAGATTCCAAGTGTAGTGCCAAAGTCTGAGGTGGAAAAGGTATACAAAGATTATGCAATGATTGTGAACTGATGATAAGCTGAAGTGAGGAGATCTAAGATGTGATGCAGAGTAAAATGAAGAAGGGCTACGAGAGACTTGCAAGAGAGTGGTTGGCAAATAGAGGGATGGCATAGCGAAGGCACGCCTACGAGGATCGTGGAAACAAGATCGAATAGGATGTATAGAACTGTTTTTGGCTAAGACTGGAAGATGAGCATCTTGGTATGTACTAGAAGATGAAGATAAAATAATTAGAAAGGGTACTTCTCCCGCATACCCAATGTCATCGCAACTACCATACCATTTTTTGCGGGAAAAGAATGGGGGGCCACTTTGACAAAAAAAAAGACTAAAACTTCCACGAAAGGTATAAAATGTTTCTGAGGGCTAGTGTTAAAAACTAATACTTTGGATGTCCACCATGCAAAAAACTGTATCAAGAACAATATAATTCTCTCTATACCCACTCTGATACTCCATCGAAGTACACTAGACAACATGAAAAGAAAACCTTAGTCACTGACTATAGCACATATTAGGTCTCGTTTGCTAATACTTTTCCTTTTATTAAGAAACATATGTTGATAGTTGAAAGCAACATACATGCTCACGATTATTCTTTGTATATGTGTATTGTTTTTCTACCTTCGCGTGTCTCTCCCTTTCACACTGTCCCCCCATCTCTCTCTCACTCTCTTTGTGTTTTTTGCGTCTTTGGCTATGCTAAAGAGTCCTTGAACTAGGAAAATAAAGTATCGGTACCGGTTTCGGTATCGTTTTGGACAGTAGCTCGATACCCTTGATGGTCGTGATACCAGCATGAGGGTTGTGTGCCGGTATCGACCGGTGATGCTAGGAATGTGACGGGCTAGCTTGCGGCAGCAAACTAGCGCATTAACTCCCTCTTCGGCTAGTCCTCAGCGGCAATGGCCAACTAGGACAATCGGGTTGTCAACCAAAAGAGTTCCAATCGAAGGCTTACCCTTTTTTTCGCTCTTTTCATGTCAATGACGTCGACATGAGAAATACGCCAAAAACAATTACGTCGACGTCGATTCGGCATCAATGTTTACCATGTAAATACAGACGTCGAGTGAACGTCTTCTTCTTTTTTTCTCTGTTTGGGATAGATGTATAGAAACAAATTACTCATCCAACCTCGCTCTTTTGTTTTTTGAAATTGTAGCAAACTGAAGCTAATGGATTGAAGTGAGCAACACTGTTTCGCTCATTCACGTAACGAACATGCAAAACAATCCTTGAACAGGTCAATAGGCCCAAGGTTGATAGGCCCATTTGAGGGGTTTTTTCCTCCTTTCCGTTGAAAACAAGCGCATAACCCGACCGTGGACATCCACAATTGCATGATTGTGATGTAAACGAAAGACCAACGGCCAATGTCTGACGACCAACAACAAAACATTATTTTACTGGACAAGAATGACACCCCTAGTGTTTTATGTTTAAAAAATGCGACTTCTTGTCACTAAAAATATAATTGAAAGAAATTCGTCACATAAAGGAACAATGAACATAGGATCGCGTGAAACCAATGAAACATAAAACATTATACTTTGGATACCCAGTGTCGTCAAACAAATTCGTCTACAACCGGTGTACCATGAATTCTTTTGCAATAGTGGGCGCGACATGCATGATCTCAGGCACTTTGAGAATAGTGGGTACAACACACATGTTTTGTGTAAAGTTAGTACAGTGTCAAAAATGTTCGACAAATGGCCAGGAGAAAATTCAGATGCCCAGATAGTGGGCATACCGTAATTATGCCAAATTAGAAATCAACTTCATTTTGATAGCTAGACAAAGGTGGCAGATTTCAGTTTACAAGGAGATGACTTGACATTCGGTTGCAACTTTTGAACGACCAAAAATTCTTTTGTCAATGTCATTTAATCAATAAACTCAACCCTTATTGGGATATTGTATTCATCCAAGAGTAGAGTCTCGTTATCATACTGAGTGATCAACCAAACTAGGCTGATGTCATTTACCAAGACCAAGAAATCCTACCATGTGTGGTCAAGGGAGACAATTCAGACAATGAGTGAAAGATCATTGGAGGGGACAATTACACTCTATGAAGAATAGGAATGAAGTAGGAAGTATGAAAACATTAAAAAAATCTCGCACATTATGGCTTTTGTGCGTCATGATTTTCCAAAGAAGATCCATGGTGCTGATCATGGCCATAACATGCTACCATTTGTAGTCAACTTTCCGACATCATAACATGAGTGCGAAATGGTCAGTGACAAATATCAAGTTATAAGCATAATAAGCATGGGCTAGCAAGTATCAAAACTCTTAAAAGCTAGTGGCCTGGTGAGGTTATCATGCGCAAGGGGCAGCCAACATGTCCATATGTATCTGACCAAGACCACAAAATTACAACATGTGTCTTCAAATTTAACTAATCAAAGCACAAGCCAGAGATGGTCGTTGGGGGATAATCAATGTACATGCATAGGAGGCATACATGGAAACAATGAACGGTCTAAATCCATCTGACCCACTGTGTAAGCCTCCAGAAATTCTCCTATCCATTTTTTGCACACAATGAACACAATACTCACTTTACAAAAGAAATCCTTATTGTATCCACTTTTCTCTGAGTGCATAAGATTGTGCATACCGCGTCTGCTATTGCAAAGAAAAACGTCTCACATGTGTCCGGGACTAAACGGTTTTACAATGGGTTTTAGAACAATTGTGTTTCACATTTCTTTCTCTTCATAAGACATTTCCTTAACCCATATAATTAACCCCCTGTTCATGCTTAGTTCGAGTTACTTGATGCGAATTACAATTTTAGTTGAAAGTTTTTTTTGCATAAAACTAAAGTTGAATCCTACTCTATACGCGGAGGGTATATTTGACACCATACTAGTGTATTTGCATTCATAAAACTTCCCTTATTGCTAAAAACGGACCAACAATACTGGACATTAACGTCGACAAGTGGAAGCATACATCTTACCCACCATATGGACCTATCAAATCCACATGTTGTTATACCTACTTGTGGCTTCGATGCCCACCATTTAATTACCTCAGAAGGTGAGTACACGGACGAGGAGGAAGATGATCTACCGAAGGTCCCGATCTCCAATTACCACCTTTAGAACTTGTTCCTTTTCACCAACTGGGAGGAGCACAACTTCAACTTTCATGTACGTGTCTTGGAGCGCATGATCATGCGGTTTTGCGTGCATGTTGAACAACAGACGATGTTGATCAGAGGATGTCAATGAGTTTTTTTGTTTTGTTATTATCGTGTGAGTGTGTTGAACCTACTAACTTTGTAGACATGGTATTGCAGAGGAAGGGGTTGGACATCTTATTTTGTACAAGTATGCTTTCCGCTTGCCACCAACCTCTATATGCTTTTGTTTAGATCCATAAGCATATGTCTAATGCCGTCATGTTTTTCTCGTGTATGGGGTAGTGTTATGAGGACACTCCTCCAACCTCGTAGGAGAAATCTTGCAAATACTTGCAACTAGCTTGTGCTTCTCGCACACACAAGTGTAAATGAAGATGCATAGACTTCTTTGGTGGCAAACGCTTCCACAGCATTGAAGCTATTCGTGAAGCTGTCCAAGATTTTGCTATGGAGCGTAACATGCCACTCTCTTGTGAGCTATTTATGCACTAGCATGTGTGCATATCCCTTTTGAGAAGAGTCCTATAATGCATGTTAGGCGTCGAGTGATGGGTCATAGTGTCGTGCTTGTGAAATCATATGTTTTTTGCAGAACATACCCATGAATTTTAAGTGTGGATTAGTTTATGTGACCTAGCACCTCTGTTTTACCGGATGTGATGCATCCTATGATGTTTTCCAAAACAATTTTAATTTGTTTCTAACATGCAAACGTGTGTCTAATCTGTTATTCACTGGAAAGATTGAAATTTAATCATTATCATCATAGTTCTCTCATCTCTTCTCACAGTCTCTGACTGACAATAGAGTTTGTATCCTTAGAACATGAGTTACTATAATAGAATGACGTTACTAGTGCATGTATAACAACTTTTGTGGCTAAACATGTCACTCTACATTGATGAAGGTGATGCTAAAGACCTTCCTCTCACTAGTACATCCAGGAAAACATATCAATAGAGTCTTTGGATGCATGGTGTCTAATGTAAAAGGTGAGGGTTCCACATCCTCTAGTTGTAGCTATACACTGTGAGATCATGGATGTGGATATAGTGAAAGACAATCATGCATGGTTTTGCAGTGAGGAGCATGAAAAACGGGATGTGAGAGTTTCTAGGTACATCTCGAATGATTTGATGAATAGATACAACACATATCCACTTCTTTGTACATGTATAACCAAGGCTACCAGGGATGCGGAGTGTCTGTCGAATGCATCGAGGGCATGCGCCTGTCCATGATCCACACCATTATCTTTGGCTAAGTGGTTGCAAACGTCCATGTTGGCATACCATTCCATGTTATGTAATCAAATTTGTTTACCTTTATGGCACCCCATGCAGTTCCAACTTCACGTTGATGCAACATGGATGATGTCCGCAATGCTTGGTCTCCGCCTCACGCACCAACTTGGTCCCATCACCGCGGTCCATTCAGAACCTTATGCCTCTTGCCGTCTGTAACCATGTTGATGTGTTCAAGAAGCACTAGCAATGGAGAGGCAATGGACCACGCTTGTCCCATTTCATGTGTCATACGAGCCCCACTTACGCATTCATGGAAAATTTGAACCCTTACTTTTCATCAATGAACTAAATGTAAACGGTTGATTTGTGATCATGATTCATCATGTACTACCACTTTTATACAATGGTTTCTAATGAAATGATGGTGGACCGTAGGTTGGTCTTGGCTCACTTGTTAAACGCTGCACATGTGGGATTAACACATGTTTTAGTGATTCAATTCTCTCACATATGGTGAGGAGTGATGCAAGTTGTAGGCTATTGGCGGTGCTCATTCATTGGATTCTTGAAAGAGTGGAAATGGAGTAAACCAACGGATGACCACATTGAGATTATTGTCCACTAAGGTTGCAAGCTCGTCAATGTGTGGTATCTTCGTAATGTCATCCGCCACTATCTTTGCAGAGTGGGACACATGTGGAGTCCTCTTAGGCTATCTTTGTGTTATGTTGGCCAAGAAGGAATGTGGGTATGCAAGGTATTTTATTTTCCTACCATTTACATTTTCCATGGTAAACACATGGAGTATTAGTTTCTCAGACTAGCCCTTAGGCCTTTTTTCTCCCTTAACTAGATGTTGTAGTTATTTTCTTGCCAAATTTTCCATATAATTCCTTTTGTATATCCTTATACTAGAGTGTTAATTCTTTTCACTAAAGTGGGTATACAGAAATAGTACCGAATACCTTAACCCCCAAGAACTAGTCACACAATTTGGCTATCGGATGTACCGTCGAGTAAAACTTGGCATATTTTATGTACAATGGCCACTCTACAACACCACTTGTGGTCAAAGTTGACATATCAAAACACAAAGTCATCAATAGTGAGAGCGCCTAAATAGTCGCGCCCTCATACTTGGCTAGAATCGCTACGTCATTTGCCAACATAAGTTATGCGTTCTGCCACTAAGCTGTTGACTCATAGCACTTTTGCCTCCTATCAAAAACATGCTTCAAGATTGTCAAAGGAAATTCATTGAAAAGAAAACACTTGTAAAACATAGTTTTTTTGGGGTTTGAATAAGGTTTAGGCACCACCCACACTGTCGCAACAAGGCTTGGGAGGTTCCCTTTGAACAAGGGGGGGGGTATCAAGAAAAGAGTTTTTTTGTAAAAAAAGGTTGGGGTAAACTTATGTAAAGTGGCGTGTTCGTACTGCACATGAACTGTTTGCAAGTCGTCGAGAGTTCGCATGTCGATGTCGCCTTGACTTTAAGTTGTGAGGACAATGGCAACATTTTCCTCCTCTCCCATACGTCGTCTTTGGACCTATCAATAAATTTTAGCACATGGAACATTCGATACAAGGAGGAACAAAAAAAATCTTTTATGGACCAGAGTTCAATGTAGAGACACGGGTACATGATCCACCAAGCCTGAAAAGTCCAAACAAAGGTGAAGACTCCTTTTAGATTTGTCATAGTTAGCTCCTCTTGCCATCGTGGTTCATCGCCACCCTTGAACGAATGAAGGTGGAAAAATCATGGCATCCAGTGTGGGGCACTGCTTGAGGTTAGAACTCATCCTTCTTTTGAATACAAAGTGAAGCCTTCAGTGCAGATGGGGGTTAAAACAAGCATATTAGACATATTTGTCAAAAATGCTTTAAGGGAAGTTGAAAATGACCAGATTTCCTATGAAAATACTACTAGTCAACAATTGATGGGTTATCTTTCTTAATCAACTATAGTGTTACACAAAAGCCCCTCTAGCTAGTGTTATGCCAAATTTGACGGGTGCGTCGTATACGATTAAGATGAGCTCTTGTCGTCCAGAATTACGTAAAATTTTGCAATATCTTACAACTTATTATATTGAGCGGTGTCGGTCCACTCTCTCTGGCAAGGAGAATGTTGTGGGAAATTTCACAACAAAGGATGTACATGGTTCCAATCTGGGCAACATGTTGTCATGCTTGGTCGTTTGTTGTTCAAGGTGATATGTATCAAAGTTTTTGAATCTTGAGGCTTATGTGAATTGTTTGACGTGTTCTCAATTGTATGCATTGGTATTTGATGAGTTGGTAGCAATGGACAATTGAAAGGCACTAAATGTATCAATACATGATTGGTTTTGCTACCAATCATAACATTTTTATCAAGAATTTTTCGTGGAGGAACTCTACTGGACTCTCTCCACAAGAATATACAAGTAAAAACACAATAGATATAGATGTAACAAGCTAAGCCAAAAATGTGTCTAAATCGTTTTAAAAACAAAGTCGCTATGTTGTTACCGATGGATCAAATATACTAAAAACGTTGGTATAGAACATCACACTTTCCTAGGTGGACGAAAAAAAATTGTCCATATGTGGTCCAAACGCATGGATACTTGCGATCGCGTGCCCAGGTGAATCCATCTGGTAAGCCAAATTGGACTCTTAAATCTAGGGCCCATCTTCTTCATGAATTGGCCTTTATGGAGCCCGCACATTGCCTTCTAACTGCGTCACAAATACTTACGGGTTTGGGATTTTTGCGAAAAGAAATGTGTAACAAAACGTGTCTCCTCAGCAGGTTTGCATTGCAAGGGCGGGAGATGCCGCTTGTTAAGTCAAATGATCGAAAGAGATCATGTGCGTGAACCAAGAAGGAAACACATTATGAGTCTTTTTTTCGCAAAGCTACTAAGGCAAGAGAAAAAAAAAACATGAGCCCAGGCCAAAGGGATTTAATTAATGCATAAAATAATTCATCATCCAATATGATATTCTATCAACGATATTCTTCAAATGTGAAAGAAAATGTTTAGAAAAAAGCCCATTGGGCATGTAAAAAATGGCATTCTGCTTAAATGCATTGTCTTCACTGCATTCAGGACCAAATTCATATTGCTAATAGATTTTCTGGTTCAAAAAAATTCTGATGTATTAGGAAATTTAGTTTAAAATGCAAAAATTCATTTTATACACTCATGCGTGGCATCATGAGAAGAAATGTTAATCAATTGAAATGTTAGTGATTTCTTCATATAAAGCTGACAATGGTAGCATGAATCAGACATAAATATACATCAAATAGATGAAACAATAAATTTAAGATAAATGGATGGAAAGAAATTCATTTTTGCTCATTAAGTGTGTGAAGCATACATAAAACAAACTGAATGAGATCCAACAATGTGTTTTGATGAATCAAACAAAGGTTTCAAGTATCAAAGTCACTTGAAAAAACATATGAATTCAATAGACACATGATTATTTGTTCCATGAGAATAGTTAAATAAATGAACTTCTCTTTCATTTCTTAGAAACTCCTTGTAATAGAAGAATAATGGTGTTCACATTGTGAATTCGGTTTTCGCTCGATTATTAAATAATTCTATGATTATATATACATAAAAATCCAGAATAAACAATACATTACGTATGAATGTTTAAAAAATAATAAGTTGATTTTTGTATCATTGATTTCTTTGAGGACTATGAAAAGGTACGTGTGATTTGAGGAGAAATACGATAAATAGAAACATTGACAATATGAAGATTAATTTTTGAGAATATTTTTGAACAAATGTGAAAAATCTACAAGAGATATTACCATCAGTTTAATAACCACACTGGCGTTTTTTCTTTATTCATATTTTTCATCTCTTGTGCCCTTGGTTCAAGCATATAATATGGGGGAGTTGCCTAATGGGGTAGGTTTTGGTCAATTAAACCTAGAATGTCGAATATGTTTTACATTTAGACCTTGAACTGGAATAGCTTACAATGATCCCACAAAGTAATATTTTGTTGCTTGCAAATGGGTAAGGGGTGACGAAATGGCCTCATAAAATAGCGGTTGTGCCTTTTTCTTAGTGGTTTTCATGAATAATTTGACCGCAAGTTATATTGTGGATAAATTGATATATGCTTTGTGATATCGTGGCATAGATGTAGAACATAGTTCTACAATTAGGCTTCGTATAGTTGTAGAACCATTTTTCAAGGATGGCACTAACATCTTCGGAAGTTGAACTGGATTGAAGGAATGGCCGCAACAATATGCATTGTGTTCCGTTGCGAAAGTTTTGTTTCAAGCATTGAAAACCTCGCCGGAGTTTGCTTGGACTAGCAGATAGACGACTACTGGACCGGCTGTCCTGTTGTTCATAGGGCTGACTTCTACAACGACATTGTTCGACGTTCGATAATGACATATCGACGTGAGCTAGACGATCTTGGAGTTTGTGGCGGTAAATCATTGGTTGCTGGAGCGACTGGCTAATCATCGATCACCTCTACCGCCTATCTCTTCGTCGTCGGTTTTTAGCTGCAACCATCTTGCAGTGTCGCATTAACCGGATGGATTGATGAAATCGATTCTGGTTCTGGGCCCTAGCAGATCCCACCATCGCTTTCGAGTCCGGCAAAACAGGAGGCGACTCCGTGGTTACGTGGCTCCTTTGGTTATTTCTGTGAGTGAGGGCTCTGGATCTGTAAATAATCAAGCCTTAGGTGAAATGCAGCGTGCGGGCCCCGGGAAAAGCGTGAGGACCCAGATGAAGACGACCGCTATGCCAATGGTTTCGGGCTTGGCTCGAAGAGAACTTGACAGGTAGCGTCGCGCAGTCCGTCTTCAGGACCTCGGAAAGCAGCAGCAGCAGCAGCAGCAGCAGCAGCAGCAGCAGTCCCGCGACAGCAATGCGTCGTGCGTGGAGGTATGGGCGCCTGCTGCTGACTCGTTCGCGGGGCTGTGCTGAGGCTGCCCATTCTCGTGACTGCATAGTTGCCCCAGCATCAACCGCAGCAGCAGCATCAGCAGGAGCAGTTTTTGCAGCAGCAACAGCAGCAGCAGCAGCAGGAGCAGCATCGGAAGCAGCAGCAGCAGCAGCAGCAGCAGCAGCAAGAGAGTTTTCAGCATGCGGAGGTGCATCAGCGGCAAGGCCATCACTTCCTCATCCTGACAGATTTGACGTCAATGGTGCGACGGTCTCAGCTTCCCAGTAGCCAACTGTCAAGTGCAGCCCCTCCCCCTCCCCCCCACTTCTACTCCTCCATCTGCAGCTCTGCCTTCTCTCTCCGCCGCCTCTTCCGCCTTCCTCCTGCCCCCTCCCTCCTCCTCCCCCCTCTCTCCCTCCTCGGTTGTCTTGAGCGGAATTTCATGTGAGTGTTATTGCCATTGGTCTACCATTGCTTACAAGCCCACCATGCTGCCAACCCACCATGCTTCTGCATGCAGCTGCCATGCCAGCCGCCAGCAGCCGTCACGGTTGTCCACAACAGTAGCAGCAAGCACAGCTTTTGCTTTCCATGGCTGCCCCCTCATGCTCCAAGCAGCGTCTGCGCGCCTCATCTCGTGGTCTTCTCTCTTGACCTATCTCGTCTCTCGTCTCGTTTCGTCTTGTATCATCTCGTCTCGTCCCGTCTCGTCTCGTCTCTTTTCGTCTCGTCACGTCTTGTCCCGTCTCGTCTCGTCTTGTCTCGTCTTGTCTCGTCTCGTCTCGTCTCGTCTCGTCTCGTCTCGTCTCGTCTCGTCTCGTCTCGTCTCGTCTCGCCTCGTCTCGTCTCGTCTCGTCTCGTCTCGTCTCGTCTCGTCTCGT
>SZWC01006551.1:87865-109268 GCA_023375785.1 Penium margaritaceum
ACCAGCAGCCCCAGTCACGTCCGCTGGCCCCTCCGGGCCAGCAGCGCCGGTTGCGTCCGCTGGCCCCTCCGGACCAGCAGCCCCAGTCACGTCCGCTGGCCCCTCCGGGCCAGCAGCGCCGGTTGCGTCCGGTGGCCCTTCCGGACCAGCAGCCCCAGTCATGTCCGCTGGCCCCTTCGGGCCAGCAGCCCCAGTCACGTCCGCTGGCCCCTCCGGGCCAGTAGCGCCGACCATGTCCGCTGGCCCCGACGGGCCAGCAGTGCCGGTCGCGTCTGCTGGCCCCTCCGGACCAGCAGCCCCAGTCGCGTCCGCTGGCTCCTCCACGCCAGACGTCCCGTCCGCCTCCGTTGGCCCGTCAGACGCAGTGACATCTCCTGCCCGGTCGCGCTACACACGTGGCCCAGGCGGCAGCCTCCGACCTCGGCCGACAGTGCAGACCGTCGCACCGCGTCATGTGGCGCCTCGACCCCCTGTGGTTCCACGTGTCTTCTCCACTCCCTCGGTTGTGAGTGGGGACCCTGGCACGAAGGCTCTCGGCCTGACCACCTCAGCCATCATCTCCGACCTTCACCCGGGCTCTGCACTGGGATATGCCATGCTTCATCACGAGCATCGGCATGCTGTCTTGGCTGCACTCGCCCGCATCCCACTTGGAGCTCGTGATGCACACGCCCTCTCCGTCCGGTCCACAGCACGCACGGAGGACCTAGCCACCCTACGCGAGGCTCGAGTCTCTTCTGAGGCCACACATTGGGATGCCGCCTGCGTCGAGGAGCTTGCTGCTATCTGGCAGCACCACGTGTACGACCTCGTTGACCTCCTTCCAGGTCGAAAGGCCATTGGCGCCAAGTGGGTCCTTCGGCGCAAGTGGAAGCCTGACGGGTCCTTGGACAAGTACAAGGCCCGCCTCACAGCAAAGGGGTTTGCTCAGGTCCCTAGAGTCGATTACGACCAGATCTTTGCCCCTGTCGGTCGGTTCTCCACTAGCCGAGCGCTCTTCAGCCTGGTTGCCCAGCATGGGTGGGAGCTGCATCAGATGGACGTGAGCAACGCGTTCCTCCATGGCTCACTGGAGGGTTAGGAGCTCTACATGGTGCAGCCCCCAGGGTTTGACGGCGGTACTGGGAGAGTCTGGCGGCTGCGGAAGGCCCTCTGTGGTCTGAAGCAGTCGCCTCAGTGCTGGAACCAGGAGATCAGCAGCACACTTCTCCGTGGCGGCCTCCAGTGCAGCACCGCTGACCCCGCACTCTTTCTCAGCCCACGAGGTCAGACCTTTGCCGTAGTTCTGGTATACGTTGACGATCTCCTCATTGCGTCGCCGGACACGGCCGCCATCCAGCGTGTCAAGGACTTGCTGCACGCTGCGTACCAGATGAAGGATCTTGGGTCTGCCCAAGTCTTCCTGGGCATGGAGCTCGAGCGTGATCCCTCTCAGGGCATCCTACACGTCCACCAGGCTGCCTATGTGCAGACCCTGTCAGCTCGCTTCGCCGAGGACCTGCCCCTCGTGTCCAGCGCATCCTCACCCATGTCGCCCGACGGCAAGGTGAAGCTCAACAGTCCCGACCCAGCTGTTGTGGGGGAGCCAGTTGATGTGACTACGTATCTGCGGATCATTGGGTCACTAATGTTCCTGGCGACGACGACGCGTCCAGACATCGCGTTCGCCGTCAACCTCCTGGCCCAGTTCTCTCAGGATCCGCATCACCTCCACTACGAGGTCGCGATCCGAGTGCTACGGTATGTCATCTCGACCCCTCGGCGAGGTCTCATGTTCTGCCGCCAGCCGTCCGTCGTCGCAGTGGGCTATACCGACAGTGATTGGGCGGGCAATCCAGACAATAAGAGTCGCACAGGCTGGATCTTCCTGATCGGTGGCACAGCTGTGTCCTGGCGCAGTGGCAAGCAGGGGTGCATTGCACGCAGCACTGTTGAGACTGTGTACGTGGCACTTGGCTCACGCGCGTGTGAGAGTGTGTGGTTGCGTCGTCTGTTGTCCGAGTTGCGTCAGTCTGTCGCATCCATCACCTTGCATTGTGACAATGAGAGTGCCATGGCCATTGCAGACAATGACGGTGTGTATCACACTCGCACAAAGCACATCAATGTTGAGTATCACTATGTGCGTTCGTTGTTGCACGACGGGAGCATCAGCATCGTGTGGGTTGAGACAGCACGACAGCTGGCTGACTTCCTGACCAAGGCACTGAAGCGGGACTCGTTTAAGAAGGCTGTGAGTTCAGTCGGCGTGCGTCCGTGACTTGCTTTCTTTGTCTCTGCCTCCACTTCTGCGTGTCCTGGGGGAGTCTGTGTGTTGACCATGTCTCTGCCCGCCCATGTGCACTACGCCTGTGAGTCATGGGGGAGTGTTGGTTTTTGCGCTCATTGTGCTCTATTGTGTCCTCCCGGCTTGTGTACATTGGCGTGTAGATGACTGACGGCAAGACTCGACGCTGATGGAGTGTCGTCCGGTGGAGCCGACGCACGCTGAGGTCTTCTTGCAGTTCGCTGGAGCCCCCTCTCCCCGGTGACGTGTTCAGCTCCATCGGTAGGCCTCCTCGGCGGTCGCGCTGCCAGCAGTCACTGCCACCGCAGTCGCTGTCTGCATGCGTCCAGCGCGTACTGTCGTACCTGCGTCGTCATGCGCTGCCTAGGGTCCCAGTTGCATGTTGCATGGCCCTGATTGGCAGCATAAACCATCGTGGGCACTGCCTGGGTCCAGGCTGCCATAACTCCTCGCTACTATTTTTCTAGCAGATTCTGACCGCACGGCTGCGTTCACAGCGTCCAGTTTTCAGGCAAAACGGACGACGCCCGGGTTTTGGGCTGTCGGCCGTCTGGCAGGCCTCATCGAGAAAACCTGCCAGCCTGAAATTAGCTATTTTCTGATTGGCTGATGAACTGAGTAACAAGCTCTACAGAGCTGGGGGGGGGGGGCTAGAACTTGGAGGGGTCCCCCATTGCTGTTCATTCTTCATTGCTAATCAGTTACTATCAGTTTCCAGCTGCTTTCTGGCGCTAACACTGGCGCGCGCACTTCTGAGTAACAAACACAGAGCTTCCAGACTTAGATTCTAGAGCAGCAGACTGAGGGGGCAGCTGACTTAAGCAACGAGCGTGGAAGCCCGCACGCTGCATCAACAACGCAGCTGCCCCAACCTGCTGCCTAGTTTCCTTTTTTTTCTTAGTGTCTTGTTTTGGTCAAACGTCCATGTCCTTGGTCTGTCCACAGGACTTTGCTTTTTGAATTTTGAAGTTTTGAATGTTGAGGGCGAAGTCATACGTTGCAGCTCGCTTTGCATGTAGATTTATATGTAGATTTCCTGTCCATTGCGAGCGTCCGAATGCACACTCATCCGCACTACCACATTGACTTAGTTGTAGCGCGTTATCATTACTTGTCAATTTTTTTTTCACTTTCTCATTACCGCGTTACTGTACCGCGGTATGATACCGCGGTACAGAAGAGGGGTACCCTGCCAGGTCAGTACCGATACCATACCGGTACCGCAAAAATACCGTATCGCGGTACTACAATACCGCGGTACAAAAACACGGTATACCGTGGTACCAGTAATACCGGCATCAACCCTGGTTATCTCTCTCTGCAAATGCTATTGAAGTCTTCTGACACTTTGTCTTGTGCCTCCTGGCGAGTCCGTAACCGTCGTGTGCACGACTTGTGACTGTCATCACAGTCTAACCAGGACCTGACGCCTAGTCGACAGCAACGTCGTTAGGAAGTCTCTTCGCACTTTCTCGTGGTATCAAAGCGGTGAGATAGTTCTCACCAAGCTACACAGCAGAGACCCAGCAAGGTGCAGCAGATGCAGCGCACAGTAGCGGCAGTAGCAGCACAGCAGCAGCGACGGCGACAGCGCGTAGTGGCGGCAGCTTTGTGCAGCAGCCGTAGCGTGCAACAGCAGTAGCAGCAGTGCGCAGCTGCTGCCACAGCTGCACACGCGGCCGCCAGGCGGCCGCTCCGCACGCAGCCGCGCGGCTATTGCTACAATTGACGATGCAGTAGTAGCATCAGCTGAGCGGAAGCTGTTGCGCAGCTTCCGCGCAGCTTCCGCGTGGCTGCTGCGGAGTGGACGCCTGCTCGCGCAGCAACCGCGAGGGTTGACACAAAGAAAAGAGAGGAGGGGAGCTGATGTCACCAGTTTTCCTTGCTGAGGTCATCAGGTCACGTTGACGTTAGCAACTTTCTCCTGACGTCGCCAATTTCCTTGGTGAAATTTTTGGTCAGAGAGTCAAAAAATGCCAGCACTGCAGTTGCTCAACAAACGCTCACTTTTCCGCAATTCGACCTTGTTGATGTCTCGGTCCATAATGAGCGGCGACATGGCTCCGTCCGGCGACAAGGGAAAAAAGGTACTAGATCCCTCTTCTTCCACCTCAGGGGTCATGAGCTCACGTTCGCAGGCTATTGAGGACCTGCGGAGCCAGCAGGACGAGATGCGTCGCCTGCAGCGGGAGCATACTGACGCCATCCGTACACTCACCGAGCTTCTTCGAGGTCATTCCACGACCCCACGACAGACCTCCGAGGAAGCAGCCGGGGTCGCACCTTCTACACAATAGTCAGCTCAAGCATCGGAGATAGGAGCTGGAGTTGACCCGCCACCTCTTGATCCTTGAGACGAGGATCCAGAGATGCCAGGCATGGAGGATGACTCCCCCGAGCGCAAGATTCGTATGCTTCAAGAGCGCCTCCGCCAGCTTCAGATGAGCTCTCGGCTCCCACACACATCCCGTTTTCCCGAGATTTGATCCTCGCCTGACCTCCACCCCAGTGACTTCCCTCTTCCCCGTGTCTTTCCCATCCCTCGTCCTTCCTAACATGTGGTTGCTCTCCCTACGGAGCGGCAAACCAAGGACTTCGAGACACCGCCCCCACGGTATGTTATCGAGGACGGTTTTGACTGCTGGGAGATCCTCTTCCAGGTTTGGGCCACTTCAGAGGGCGTGTGGCCCTAATAACACAGTCCGCATCAGACTACGGACCGAGCACAGGTTCTAACAGCGGCTAGGGCGATGCACGGACTTCTCTACGCCATGCCGTGCAAGACCATCGTCGACTTCCGCTCGTTCCTTGGCGAGGCGGGCACAGGCACCGGCGCTGATCCACGCGCGGGCTGGGACCTGGCGTTATCCCTGCTTGCTGCAGAGACGCACGCCACCCGCGCTGCGCACATTCATGCCTTTTACTCCCCCCTTCAAGGGCCTGCCGAGCCTGCAGTCGACTACTGGCGACGCGCCATGCGCATGTACACGCGCTTTCGGACCTCAGGAGTTGCTGTGGGCTCTCCGCACGATCATGCTCGGAGTTCTCCTTGATCACATAGACATCTTCACGAGGTACAGCAATGCTGTGCTTGAGCCTTTTTCTGCCTCACTACAGCTTCTTCCCTGGACGCACCAGCTTTTCCTCCAGGTGACTTCCACCCGTGAGGCAGCCGTAGCCCATCAGGAGACGCCCCTTGCTGCAGCAGTCGTTGCATCACCGCCGACGCCCCTCCTGCAATCCACTTCTCCATTCTCCGTCACGTCCCCATCTTCCTCTTCCTCTTTCACCCCGCTTACGGCTCATACACAGGGTGTCGCGGCAGCAGCACAGGGAAGAAAAAGAAGGGGAAGCACGGCTCGGGTCAGCAGCAGTCACAGCAGCAGCCGTCATCGGGTAGTAGCGCTGGACGCTCTCATCAGTACTACAACTGTGGAGGGGCTCATCGCTACACCGATTGCTAGCAGCCGCTCGATTGGACGCAGATTATTCGCGGGCTTCAGGCTGCACACGCAATCCGTTCTATGTCCAGCAGCACATCCTCCAGGCGCGCGGCAACCACGAGTGTAGCAGCCCCCGCTTCACTACCGGCGAGCAGCGGCGACCTGGACCCACGTGTCCGCACCATCGCCGAGCTCCGACACCTTCTCGCGCTTCGTTTTCAGGGAGGTGCCAGTGTGTTGTCACAGCTGGGTGGTTCACAGACTGTCTGTCCATCTATTCTTGTGGCTCTCGATGACTCCTATGGGGGGGCACATTCGGCATGTGATGACGATGGGCCTGACTGTACCGACTGGATTCATGAGTCTCACCTTTGTGCCCTTCGTCGTTCCTTCCCACCGACTGCCCAGCGTCCTGATGCCGAGTGTTCCATTGCTTTTTGTACTGTGACATGCTCCAGTTGTGATTGCGGTGGTACTTGGATCATCGATTCGGTTGCCGCTCATCACATGACTTGTCGTCGTAGTGATTTTGTTGTCCTCAACCCCGTCGCGTTTGTTCCTTCCATCCGCACAGGCTTTGGTGAGTCCTTGCCAGTCCAGGGTGTTGGGGTCATTTGTTTGGATGTTCCGTCTAGACCCCTGCATCTTTCCAAGGTGCTATTTGTACCTGACCTTGAGCTCAGTTTGCTTTTTGTACGTGCTTGCACACTGATGGGACTCTCTCTGGAGCAGACTGCAGAGTCCACGACTGTGACTGCTATTGACACTCGCAACGTTGTCCTTCGTGCCTCTGTTGTGGATGACCTGTATCGTGTCTCTCGGACTTTTGCTCCTGGCTCCCCCTCCCCTTCTGCTCGTGTTTGTTTCACTAGTATTATTTCTCCTGAGCACCAACGATTGCTTCATCGCCGCCTATGTCATATAGGCTCCGACACTGTGTCGAAGCTCATTCGGACACAGCCCGCCCTCGGGCTTGACGCGGTTTCTTTTGAGAAGCCACACAAGACCGACTGTTTCTTTTGCACTCATGGTAAGATGCATCGCTGCACCTACCCTGACTCCCGTTCTCACGCACTTCGCCCTCTCGGGTTAGTCCATTCGGACCTTCTTGGTCCCCTTCCTGTCGAGGCTCTGTCCGATCGGGGTCGATACATCCTGACCCTTACTGGTGACTTCACCCGGATGCGGTGGCTCTACAGCCTGCGCCAAAAGAGTGACGCCGCTCTCGCGGTTTGCCTCTGGTTAGTGATGGCTGAGCGTCAGTCCCCCCACACGTTGCACACCTTCCGCTCGGATCGCAGCGGCGAGTTTCTTGGCGAGATGGACAGCTTCTTCGCCGAGCACGCGATTTTTCACCAAGTCTCTGCTCCTGCTACTCCTCAACAAAACGGTTTTTCTGAGCGCTCGAACCGCACCATGGAGGATGCGGTTTGCGATTTGCGGTCTTAGTGTGGTCTCCCGGAGTCCTTCGCTTTTGAAGGCTTCGCTTACATGACTTGGGTCTAGAATCGCCTCCCGCACGGTCCTCTTCCGGACCACGTCACACCGTATGAGCTCTGGTTTGGCCACAGTGCTAACCTGCGCCTCGCTCGCGTCTGGGGATCCTTGGCTGTGTGTGGTACACCGAGGACCAGCACGGATCCAAGGTCTCACCGCGAGGTCGCTTGTGTGCCTTCGTCGGCATCTCCTCGCGGTCGAAGGCATGGCATTTTCGGGACCCTGTTCGTCGTCTCATTGTTGAGTCACATGACGTGCTCTTCTTTTAGTCCCTCACCTACCGTGATCTGACCTCGATTATATCGCTGTCCGTCAGACACGTTCCTATGTGTGAAGTTTCTGGACGGCTGGGGGAGTCTGCGCCTGCGAGCACTGCTCGCCAGGCTGATGTGTCCGTTCGAGCTCACTCCACTTCTCCGGCTCTAGATGACCTAGCGATCATCGCTATCGGTCCAGAGATCTCTGCAGCACCACCGGCTTCTACCCATGTTCCCTCGCACCCCACAAGTACCCATGATGCTATACCTGTGCGTACTCTTGTTACCGCACCTGCGTCCACTGGCACTCCTGCCTCCGTGCGTGGACCTGCCTCACCTGCTCCTACTGTCACACCAAGTCCCGTGTCTCCCACACCCGCATCTCCTCGCTCGGCATCACCAGCTCCCTTGCCTCAGCCCTCCCCAGCTGCGATTGTGGTCGTTCCTGAGCCTCGGGTGCGCCCCTTGAGCCCGGGTTACTCCCGTGAGCCTGGCGGTCGTCTTCGACCATTTGACTCTAAAGCTCAGCGAGTGTCTGGTCCCGCACCCAGGCACTCCACTCGTAGCATTACGAGTGGTGATCCCGGCACAAAGGCCCTAGGCCTGAGTGTCCACACTGAGCACACAAAGGTACGTCCAGCGTGTCTCGTAGGGTACGACCTCATCACTCGCGAGTTTCATATCGCCTGTGACACAGCAGCCGATCTTGTGGTCGTCAGACCTAGCACTGAGGCGTGCGCTCTTGCCATGCAAAGCTCTCCCTCTATGGCGCCTGACTCAAGCACACGGAGGGAATTTCTCTCGTCACAGGATGCTGACGCTTGGCATGCTGCCTGCGAGGATGATCTTCGCGCCATACGAGAGCACGGAGTTTACGAGCTAGTCGACCGTCCACCTGGGAGGAAGGCTATTCAGGTCAAGTGGGTCTTTTGCAAGAAAGTGAAGCCAAATGGCTCACTGGAACGCCACAAGGCTCGCTTGGCCGTCAAGGGGAACTCTCAGATTGATGGCATCGATTACACTCATACCTTTGCCCCTATAGGTGCGACCTCAGCTTGAGCTCTGTTTGGTGTAGTGGCTCAGCATGACTGGGAACTGTACCACATGGATTCGAACAATGTGTTCCTCCATGGCTCTCTGAATAAGGAGATTTTCGTGGCTCGGCCAACCGGCTTTGAGGACGATGACAAGGTCTGGCCCTTGCGCAAGTCTTTGTACGGCCTCAAGCAGTCTCCTCGCTATTGGAACCAGGAGATCACTGGCACCCTGACTCGTGCGGGATATGTACAGAGCAAGGCAGATCCCTCTCTCTTTATCCGACGGACACCTGAGCGATTCACTGCCATCCTGTCTATGTCGACGACCTTTTGATAGTGTTTCCTTCACTGGAGGCCGTGAAGGAGGCCAAGGCTGTCCTCTAGACTGCCTACAGGATGAAGGACTTTGGTCCTGCAGCGGTGTTTCTTGGCATGGAGATCGTGCGAGACCGCAGACGTCGTACTCTACTAGTGCATCAGGCCCGATACTTCAGCGACCTCCTCGGTGCAGTGCCCACGGCTTCCACACCTCTCACGCCTCATGAATAGGATGCCCTGAAGGTGGACGATCCCACACAACTAGGGGAGACAGTGGATGTGATCCTGTACCTCTGTCTCATCGGATCTCTGATGTACCTGGCCACTACCACACATCTTGACATCGCATTTGCCATCAACCTCCTTGTCCAGTTCTTGCATACTCCACGTGCTAGAGCCCTTCACGCGGCTGTGCGAGTGGTATGGTACGTGGTCTCCACACCGTACCTCGGACTCTGCTTTTGCTAGCAGTGTTTGGTGGTCCTTGACGGCTACATGACAGCGACTAGGCCTGGAGTCCAGATGGTCGCAGCCGCCCTGGTTACATGTTCCTGCTCGGTGGGACCACTGTTTCCTGGCGCAGCAGAAAGCAGGGTTGCATTGCACGTAGCTCATTGGAGGCAGAGTACGTTGCTTTGGGTGGAGGGGCTGCTGAGGCGGTATGGCTACAGCGACTGTTCCTTGAGCTTGGCCAGTCTATACCCGCCATTGTGCTTCGTTGCGACAACCAGAGTGCTCTTGCCATTGCGGAGAACTCTAGTGTCTTTCATGCTCGCACGAAGCACATTGCGTTTGAGCATCACTTTGTGCATGATCTGGTGGAGCGACATGTGATCTCCGTCATTTAGGTTGGCAATGACATGCAGTGTGCTGACTTCTTGACGAAGGCACTAGCACGCAGAAAGTTCCTGGTGGCCATTCATTCTGTTGGACTTTGCCCCTTGCCTGAGAGTGGCTGAATGTGGGATGTGTCTATGTCCGTGTCACATCTGTCGTTGCACTCGTTGTTGTACTCGTCTGAGTTCTGCACGTGTATGGACATGCATACCATCGGGTCATAGGGGAGTGTTGTGATTTGTGACATTCCTGTCGACCTATACAATTCACTGTGACCACTCGGTCGTGTCCATGCTTGTGCAGATCCCTGATGCGGACCCAGGTGGTATCGGTGCATCATTTGGTGATGGAATACTAGCTTGGAGCTGACCGAAGACTGTTCTAGAGCTTTGGGCGCTACCTGGGACCTCCTACAGTTTTTCTGTAGCACACAGGAGTTTATCGGTGGACTGGTCGTGAGCCCGATTTGCATATTTTTTGCATTGTGTCTCCACTTTTTGATGTTGGATGCATGCATGTGACCAGTCGTAGCGTGCGGCTTGTGATCTTGCACGTCTAGGTTCAGACAGCGTAGCGTTCTAACATGAGTGCGCAGAGTTATGGCCAAAACAATGATTTTTGGCCGGTTTTTAGGACATATCTTGCACTGCCACGTGCGACACCCGCCATGCGCCGCGGCAGATACTTATGCCATGGACCTATCATTTGTTATCTCTCTCTGCAAATGCTACTCAAGCATTCTGACACTTTGCCTTGTGTCTCCTAGCCAGACCCTTGCCGTCGTGTGCACGACTTGTGACTGTCGTCACCATCTGACCAGGCACTGACGCCTAGTCAACGGCTGCGTCGCTAGGAAGCTTCTACGCACTTTCTCACCCTCCCCCTCAGCTCCTCCCCCCAACAAAGGGGTGAACATGAGAGAGCATGATGCAAAGAAGGTGAGAAAGGCAAGTGCTTCTTAGGTCCTAGTCTGCACCTTCCTCACACAGAACATGAAATTTTGACAAGATTCGCGATATGTACTTCTCAGAGGTGATGGGTTGGTAAATGCAAATACTACTGTGAGCTTTTTCAGACTCATGAATTAGAGGTTTAGCCCTGGTTTCAATGTTCAAAGCTCGAGGTTGACCTTAACGATTCGACTCTCAGGCAACTCTCGCCGTTCGCTCTTCCTGAATTTTCATATTCCTAATTTATCCTTCACTTGCCAATGATTCAATTGAAGGTCTTGTTTCATCTTATGAATTTGATAATCATGTAGTTAATTGAACCCAATATGCAAATTAATGGTTTTTTTGGATCCCCCTTTGCCTGCAAAAGCTGGCCGTTCGGACAGCCCACCAAGTGTAATGTTCATGCCATGCCAAAATTTGGTGTTAACATGATATACCAACGAGTTGATTGAATGCTCCATGCTGACCGTCACTCACCTGCACAATAACGTTATGGAACAAGTGCTCTTTTCCCTTCACATCTACGTTGTGACTGAATGTTGAGGCCACTTGTCAGGTCATCATCTCGGGGAAGTTTGCCCCTTCAAATAATGTCGTGTTTGTTTAGTCAGTTTCACCTACCTATCCTGTCTGAGATTGCCTCATGCTGATCAAGCCCCCTCACCTTCTCTAGCCCCCCCCCACCCCCCCTCCCCCGGCTAATTCCTGGATCGCCCCCATTTTCAGATTAAATGACTGCGTCAACCCCAATAAAAAAACGTCTGGCTAGGTTGCCCCCATTTTTTATTAGTTTCCTAACTCGTCCCGATTCTGAGAATTATGGCTACAATGCGCCTACTATATCGAGGCTTTGGGTTTACGGATGACGACGTCAGCAGAGCTCTGAGAAGACGTCATCGTTCGTAAAGTATGGCATCACCAAACGAGCGACACGGTCCCTCGTCTGGTTCTCGCTCATCGGGCTGAAGCAGTTGGGNCCCCCAGCACGCCATGTTGCCCTGACCCAACCAAACCCCACGAAGACGATGACGACGCGAAACCGCATAGTGAAGAAAGCATCAAAAGTCCCTTTCTTGCTACGTATGACTGGTATTGTAGAGCGAAAGCGTTTTGACGTTTTCACAAATTCAAGTCAAAACTGCTAGCCAAACTCTGACCATACCAGCTGGCACGGTCAAGTTTAGGATCCATGTGGTAGTTACAAAAGACAAAAGCGGTCCTGAGGTCGCATTCCGACTTCCACGAGGAGAAAGACCCAAAATCGCAAATGAGATGTCGCAATGCATCTTCTTATAAAGAGATGCATCATAGACACCGATTTCTAGAAGCACGTGAGAGACTTATAAAACCTATAGATTATTCCACCGACGGAAAGAAAGTTGTAAAAAACAGACTCTCGACTAAAAGGAGAGAGAGCACGAAATGAAGTAGGTGTCACAATGGATACGATTGTGACATAATCATAACTTTGTGCAAGAATATACGTAGAAGCTTTGAAAGGGGTAGTTGCACTCTATGACGACGCGACGCGGTGAGACCCGTGTGACAAACGGGCATCGTCGGCGGAGCCGACCTCATTCGTGACCATTCGCGACTGAAACACCGAGAGCTCTTCCCTTTCGACGTGGCGTACTCCACCGATTTCTACACTGGCATCAGAGCCAGTCGTCTTTCGGCCGCAGCCCTAGCACACACTTGTCTCATGGCGTGACCCAGTCGAGCCGACCGCGACAAGTCAACCACGTGAGACGCGCTAGGAGACCCGAATGAGGGTTGACAACTCCAGAGATTTCGCTTCTACACCCTTGCTTGGAATATAGCTGTAAACACGGTCGCAGAAGCATCCTGACGCGCGAAACGGGCCCCGACGGAGAGGCAAGACAGCCAGCTTCGACAGCAGCCACCTTCGCCGTGACAGCAAGGTCCCCTGCTGCGATAGCAACTTCTAGGTCGTGGGAAAGGCAAACTGAGCCGCCGCCCATGTTTTTCCGCTCTGTGGAGGCCGTCGTCGTCGAAGAGGAGCCAAAAACGGGATGAGAGGTGGACCCAGGCCCAAGAACTTACAAAATTCATCACTTCAACAAGAAAGCTCCGATTGACATGTCGTTTTCTTGTTGGATTCCTATTAGAAATGTCTATCTATTTTTAGGATGTTAGACACCTGATTGTGCCACTTGGTTGTGGCTAGTTTAGGTCATATTAATATCTTTGTATGTTGTGGTTTCCTTTTTGCTCCTTACCTCTTGAACCTCCTTTCAGATTGAGTGAGTAAATCTCCTCTTTGATTAGGAGAGTGGTGTGGTAGTTCTAAGAGTGTATTATCTTCAAAGTGAGTGAGTTAAACTCCTTGTGAAAAGGCACTCTTGAAGACTACATGTGTGAGTTTCGAAATGAGTGAGTGGAGCTCCTCCTTGCAAACTGCACATTAAACTAAGGGAGTCAATCTCTAAAGGAGTGGAGGAACCTCCTCCTTGGATTTTGCACTTAGCTCCACCTACGAGAGGGAGAGATACCGGATCTTGTTGAGAAAAGAGGGTTTAAAGCAAGTATCATCGCGTAGTCGCGAGTGTGTGCTTCACCCAAAAAAAAGGGGGGGAAGGGTAGAGCGGGCTTAAAGTACGTGGCATTGTCGAAAAGCAAGTGTGCACTAGGTACAACATTGAAAGGGGTCGTGAGATTCTTGGGTCACCGAAGCCATGGCCGCTCGGGCTACCGGCTTATCCACACTCTTTGGAGGGCCGCCTCCAAAAGTGAGTCCTAAAGGGAAGTGCAAGGGTCACTCTTCGATCCGCCATACGGTACGAAGGGGAAGGGACGATCCCGTCCCAATTCCGTCACCTCATCGGGATGGGAAAAAGGAAGGGCGTCGAGGCGAGGACCATGTGACTCATCGGGGGCAAGCTCTTGACCGCTCCTATGGCTTACCGCCGTACACGCTCAAGGTGGAAGATAGCCATGAGCACTTGATTTTTGAGACGACTGAGGGACGTGCAGAGGCTCACGAGGATCTTGAGCAAGAGGCTCTCGAAGAAACTCCCGAGCCTATTTCAAAGCCAACAACGGAAGATGAACATCCTTCCAACATGGTGGATGGTGATGCCAACATTGCAAATCCTTCAAAGCCGGATGAAGCAGCAGCCGAGGATAAGGTGACAAGTGACAAAGAACGTGACGATGGTGTGATCAAAGAAGAGGAAGCTACTTCCATTGAGCTCAAAGCAAATGACGTCGCCGATGATGAGAGCGATGAGCAACAACCTGAAGATGACAGACACAAGACGGAAGAAGAGGAACGCCCTACTATCCCCGGACCGGTTGGAAGGCGTCCTGTTCATTTTGTGGATGACTCGGACGAGTGGAGAAGAGAGTCATCTCCAACTCGTGGTATCCGCGTTGAAGCTGCAAGGCAAGAGCTCGAGACAACCGACCCCGTGAGTGGATCTATTGAGAAGCGACAGGATGCTTCTAACCTACACGCCATTGAAAGGAACAACCTCCGCCGGATGGGCTTTGCCGACTCTCCAAGCATCCATCGCGCCTTTCTCAAAATGATCCGCCTTCACGAGGCTGAGGAAGATGTAACGAGGCTGAAAGACAACCTGAGCAGCGAGGACTACAATATCGTCGTGGGCATCATCGGTGAAATGGCACACAGCCACGAGAAGACGGTTGTCTCTCTCAGAACAAATGTCAGCAACGCTCACATGGTGAATCACAAACTCTCAGATGAGAACATCAAACTCCACATAGAGCATGTTGCCGCCTTACATAGCGCTGAAGAAGAAGTCACCGCTCAAGAGATGCTCAAGGCAAAGCAACACGGAGTTGCACAGATTTATGAGGCAGCAACGGTTCATGCAATAGGAGAGGCGGCGGAACGCGCTTTCGAGCGCCAAAAACAGATTCAGGCTAATAGTCGCCAAGCAAGCTCAGCCGCCAACCAGCGCGACACAATGCAGCCTACCACGACCGTTGGGCCACCGGCAGCAAACTTGACAAGCCGGCCTATGTTTGACTCGGCTGACAAATACAATGGCAAGTCAAATGTGCACACGTGGCTGAAGGGATTTAAACTCAAGATGCAGCTGAGAAAGATCCCCTTGGACAACTGGGGGACACAAGGGATGTTGGCGGTGAACCGTGAGCAGTTTGAGCAGCTTGCAGAGATATGGTTTGCAAAGAACCAGAAGGGAAACCCCACATGGGAGGAGTTTGAGGAACTCATGGGAGAGTTGTTCTCTCACCCTATTGACTTGCAAGCAGTAAAGGTCGAGTTGGAGAGGTTCAGGCAGGGAATCACGACCCTAAGCCGGTATGTGGATCACTTTTATGACACGGCCTAGCGTGTCCAGCCGCGACACATGACAGAGGAGGCAAAGATTGCATTGTTCTTGAATGGGTTGGCCAGCCAACAGCAATGAATCTGTGACCAAATCACCACTCAAACAGTGATGGTGTGACATAAGCATCATAGACACAGTGAAAGTGTGACCAAAATACCGTTGAAACAGTGATAATGGGACCTGTGCATCATAGACATAGTGAAAGTGCGACCAACACACAATTGAAATTGTGATAACATGACCCAAGCACCATAGACACAGAAAACGTGTGACCAAAGTACAATGGAAGTAGTGATAACTTGACCCAAGCACCATAGACACGGTGAAAGTGTGACCATAACACAATTGAGACAGTGATATTGTGACCAAAGCACCATCGACACAGTAAAAGCATGACCAAAGCACCATTTAAACAGTGATAACGTGACCTAAGCACTATTGACACAATGAACGCGTGACCAAAGTACCATTGAAACAGTGATAATATGATCCAAAAACCCCAGACACAGTGAAAGTGTGACCAAAGCACTATTGAAACAGTGATAATGTGACCTACGCACGATACACACAGTGAAAGTGTGACCAATGTACCATTGAAGCAGTGATCAGGTGACCTACGCACCATAGACACTGTGATGTGTGACCAAAAGACCATTGAAACAGCAATGAAGTGACCAGAGCACCATAGACACGATGAAATTGTGACCAAATCAGCATTGAACTCGTGATAACGTGACATAAGTGCCATAGACACAAAGAAAGTGTGACCAAAGCAACAATACAATATTGATAATCTGCACTAAGTACCATATACACGGTGAAAGTGTGGCCAAAGCACCAATGAAACTGTGATAATGTGACGTAAGAACCATAGACATAGTGAAAGTGTGACCAAAGTACCATTGAATCAGTGATAGTGTGACAAAGGCACCATAGACACAGCGAAAGTGTGAGCAAAGCACCATTGACGCAGTGATAACGTGACAAAAGAAACATAGACACAGTGAAAGTGTGACCAAAGTATCATTGAAACGGTGATCATGTTAACCAAAGCACCATAGAAAGAGTGAAAGTGTCACCAAAGCACCATTGAAAGAGCGATAGTGTGACCAAAGCAGAGTAAACACAGTAAAAGTGGGAGCATTGTACCATTGGAATTGTGAATGTGACCTACGCACAATAGAAACACTGAAATTGTGACCAAATCACCATTACAACAGTGATAATGTGACCTAAGCACCACAGACACAGTAAAAGTGTGACCAAAGCATCATTGAAACAGTGATAATGTGACCAAAGCACCGTAGAGACAGTGCAAGTGTGACCAAAGCACCATTGAAACAATCATGATGTGACCAGACACCACGGACACAATGAAAGTGTGACCAAAGCACCATTGAAGGTCTGATAATATGACATAAGCACTATATACACAGAGAAAGTGTGACCAAAGCACCATTGAAACAAAAAAAATGTGACCTAAGCACCATAGACCATACGAAAGTGTGACCAAATCACCATCGAGATAGTGCACATATGACCATACAATTTTGAGGAAGTGTCAATGGAGCACCAGCTCGAATCCTTGGTGATACTGAGGCTGGTGATTCATTTGTGAAAGCTACATTCTTGAATTCCATTGGTCTAAAATACACCCCTCGACAAGGAAAGGTGTTGGTGGGCGATAACTGAGAAGTACCAACCATCGGTGATTGTATGGTACGGCTCTCCCTTGGAGGATTGAGCACAAAGACTCGTCTCACGGTTCTTGACCTGATGGACCCATTTGACGTCGTGTTGGGAGACCCTTGGTTGGTGAGCCACAAGGAAAAAATGGACTTCGAGTCAAAACAATTGCAAGTGATGAAAGGACGACAGAAGATCACCATCTCACCAATACCTCAACTTCATAAACCTGAAAATTACACACTGGTTGCATTGACTGCGATACAAGTGAAGCGAAGATTGCGACAAGGATGTCTTGTCTTCTTAGCCACACTACAAAAAGTAGAAGAACAGCCTGTACGTGACATCCCACACAACATGAAGACCATCATCTCAGATTTTCAAGATGTGTTTCAAGAACCCCCAGATGGACTACCGCCGTGAGAGAAGTGGGTCACACAATCCCACTAGAGTCCAATACAACACCACCTTTCCGGGGCATGTATCGGCTCAGTCCCACCGAGAGAAAAGAGGCCGAAACACAAATCAAAGAGTACCTCCGTAAGGGATGGATTGAGCCGAGCTCATCTCCCTTTGGTGCACCAATCCGTTTTGTGAGCAAGAAGGATGGAGGCTTGCGAATGTGCATAGACTATCGTGCGCTGAACAAGCTTACAGTAAAAAATTGTTATCCATTGCCACGAATCGAGGACCTCTTTGATCAACTACAAGGAGCAAAAACATTCTCATCACTTGACCTCTCGGAAGGGTATTACTAGATCCGAATCACAGAGGAAAATGTACCAAAGACTGCCTTTTGTACACACTTGGGACACTATCAATTTTGTGTACTATCCTTTGGGTTAACAAATACACCAGCAACGTTCCAAGTCGTAATGAACAACGTGTTCCGTAATCAGCTGGGGAAGTCCGTGTTGGTGTACTTGGATGACATTCTCATCTTCTTCGAGACAGAATAGGAGCACGAGAAGCATCTGCAAGAGGTGTTGGATATTCTACGTGAGAGCAAGTTCTTTGCGAAAATGAGCAAGTGCAAATTCGTGCAAAGAGAGCTTGAGTACCTTGGATATATTGTGAGTGGTGAAGGCATCCGTGTGGACCCCCAAAAGGTGCAGGCAGTGAAAGAATGGCCCGGCCCTTTGAACGTGGGCCAGATCCGATGTTTTCTTGGCCTCTCAAACCATTTTGGACGCTTCATGAGGGGCTACTCGACCTTGGTTAGCCCACTCACAAGTCTCACACGAAAGGCAGTCGCTTGGCGTTGGAAAGAACGATGTGAGGCAGCCTTCAAAAAAGTCAAGGAGATGCTAGCCTCAGCACCCGTGCTTATCCTTCCTGACCCCAAGAAGCCATGGGAACTTAGATGTGACGCATCACTTGTTGGTGTCAGAGCTGTCCTCATGGAAGATGGTCATCCAGTAGCATTTGAGAGCCGAAAGCTTTCTGATGCAGAAACTCGCTACACGACAGGAGACCAATAACTCCTTACAATTGCGCACGCGTTCAAGGTGTGGCGATGTTACCTGGAGGGAGCAGAAGGGGAGATCACGATGGTCACTAACCATAACCCCCTTATATATTTCCAAACACAACCCAATTTGTCGAGACGTCAGGCACGCTGGAGTGAGTACTTGAGCAGGTTCACTTTCACATGGCAGTACCGGCTAGGCCGCATCAATGTGACAGATCCATTGAGTCATAATCCCGTATGTGTGGCGATCATGGTGGGTTGCCAGAAAACCTCAGACTATACCTTTGCCACAATAGCAACCGCAATGACTCAAAACACGAACCCACTCCGCCCAGCGCCCACACCACTCATTCAGGTGAACGCCTTCAAGAATCAAATTCGCATGGGTTACACGATCGACCCATGGTTCCAAGACCCTCGGAACATTGAGCGACATAATTTGGTCGAGGTTGAAGGACTTTGTTGGCATGGCGAACATATGGTGGTCCCAAATGCCAACAAGCTTCGAGAGCAGATACTGTTCGAGTTTCGCCTGACATGTGGGTCCAAGGAAAACAGGATATTCATTGTCAGAGCATTACTGGTGGCCAGGTTGGAGCAATGCGGTACGAAGATATTGTGCAGTTTGTGACCTGTGCCTCCAAAACAAAGCAAGCAACAAAGCTCCAGGAGGGCTCCTCCAGTACTTGGAGCTTCCCAATGCTCCGTGGGAATGTGTGGTCATGGATTTCATCACCGGCCTCCCACAAACAAAGAGGGACCATGATGCAATATATGTGGTGATCGATCGTGCAACCTGCATGGCACATTTCATGCCCACAACATCACGGGTGACCGCTGAGGAAACATCACGCCTTTTCTATGATGGCGTTATGAAGTACCCAGGCATCCCCCTCGAGATCATCTCTGAACGTGATCCTCGGTTTGCAAGTCGCTTCTGGCAAGCGCTCAATGAGCGATACGGAACACGAGTAAAGATGTCAACAGCATTCCATCCACAGACAGATGGACAGACTGAACGAGTGAACTGCACATTGGAACAAACTCTGCAAATGTATATCAACCCTTCAATGGAAGATTGGGATGATTTTCTCGCTCCAGCAGAATTTGCTGTCAACAACGCCGTGAGCGAATCGACTGGCTATACCCCATTCCTTCTCAATCATGGTCGGCATCCGGTAGTACCCGCCTCACTGGTGAAGCGCGGGGGTGGCGGTGATCAGGTTCCCTCCGCCCAGGCCTTTTTCTAGAAAATGGATGCGTTGTGGCGTGTTACAAAAGCACACTTGTACGCAGCTCGACAACGTCAAAAGGTCTATGCTGACAAGTCCAGACGTGAGGTCAAATTCTCCCTTGGCGAGCGAGTGCTTCTCAGCACAGAACATTTACAGCTGAAGACTCCTGGTGCACGTAAGATGTTGCCAAAATGGTCAGGACCCTTTGTGATAACGCATGAGGTGGGACCAGTGGCCTACCGCCTCGTGCTCCCCTCCGCAATACGTATCCACAACGTCTTCCACGTGAGCCTTCTTGCACCATACATGGCAAATGGGTCTGTTCAACCACCCCCGCCAGCAGTTCTGGCCGTTGAAGGCCAATGCGAGGTACACCGTATCCTCCAGCACCAAGAGCGTGCACTCCACGGACGAGTGGTCAAGGAGTACCTTGTGCATTGGGCCGGTTGTGGACCTGAACACAACTCATGGGAGCCAGACTCTCGAATTCCAAAACCAGTCGTAACCGAGTACTGGGAGGAACTGGCTGCCCGTTCACGACGACGTGCCCTCGGGGGTACCACCCTAGCACAAACCCCTTCATGAGGTACTAACACAATACCTTGGCCACCGCGTACTGTGTAACAGGGACGCCTGGACACACGTCACAAGGACGCTCCTTACAAAAAGGGGGAGGATGTGCCGCTATCCCTTGTCAAAGGTTGAGATTTGGTATTGTACTTCAAAGTGCCATAAGACCTCAAGTGATAATCATCATTGTTCAATAAATGTGACGGTCATAAATGCGAGACTGTTCCTCCTCACTGTTGTTTTTTTTCGTGACGTGCAGGTCATTTTCTCGAAGAAAAATCACAAATCGGGACGATTTGGTCCTAAAGGGGGAGGAATGTAGAGCGAAAACGTTTTGACGTTTTCGCAAATTTAAGTCAAAACTGCTAGCCAAAATATGACCATGCCAGCTGGCACGATCAAGTTTGGGATCCATGTGGTAGTTACAAAAGACAAAAGGGGTCTTGAGGTCGCATTCTGACTTCAGCGAGGAGAAGACCCAAAATCGCGAATGAGATGTCGCAATGCATCTTTTTATAAAGAGATGCATCATAGACACCAATGTTTAGAAGCACGTGAGAGATTTTTATAAAACCTATTGATTATTCCACCGACGGGAAGAAAGTTGTACAAAACAGACTCTCGACTAAAAGGAAAGAGAGCACAAAATGAAGTGGGTGTCACAACGGATACGATTGTGACATAATCATAACTTTGTGCACGAATATACGTCGTAGCTTCAAAAGGGGTAGTTGCACTCTATGACGATGCGACGCGGTGAGACCCGTGTGAAAAACAGGCATCGTCGGCGAAGCCGGCCTCATTCGTGACCATTCGCGACTGAAACACCGAGAGTTCTTCCCTTTTGACTCGACGTACTCCACTGATTTCTACAGGTATAGTGCTCACATTGACATATGTGCTTCGCTAATTGTTCAAATACATATACATACACGCATGTATATATTCATATACATTCATAAACATGACATATGGTATACATACAAAGTTAGATATGCATATGGATTTACACAGAATATACATATACATATACGCATACATATGCATAAACATTTACATATACATATATATAAACATATACATATACATATACATATACACATACACATACACATACACATACATATACACACACACACACACACACACACACACACACACACACACACATACACATACACATACACATACACATACACATGCACAGACACATACACATACAGATACACATAGACATACACATACACATACACGTACACGTACACGTACACGTACACATACACGTTTACATACACATACACATACACATACACATACACATACACATACATATACACATACACATACACATACACATACACATACACATAAATATACACATACACATACACATACAAACACACATACACATACACATACACATACACATACACATACACATACACATACACATACACATACACGTACAC
>SZWC01006552.1:9354-33821 GCA_023375785.1 Penium margaritaceum
GGCCTGGTCGGCCTATCTCGACAACCTCAGGGCCCGTCGGCAACATCATCGGCCAGCGTTCGCCCAGGACAGTCGGAAAGTAGCGAACGATTAGACAAACAGAATTCAACTTGTTTTCAGAAGTAACATACTCAGAAAAACAAACGTGTCAACAGAACAGGTTCCGATGTTACTATCCTTCCGTACTGCACGGTTAAAACAGTCGCTAACTTTTTAAATCCAATTTCCGGCACGTTATACCGGCAAGCAGTCATCAGAGATGGCCAGCCCGGTAGCAGCCCGGCTATCTCGAGTCGCGCCGGCAGCTAGCGGGCTCTCTCGTTGACCGCCGCCCGAACACGGGCTCCGGTGCTGATGGATCCGGCAATGCGGGTCCTCGCGTTGGGACTAGGGAAGAACCCGGGCCCCAAGGTCAATTTATCCGGAAAACAATCTCCGACATCGACCTAGATGTCCCGACAGGCCCCGGATAGTACAGAATGACCAGTCAGACGCTGGGAGAAAAGGGTGAGGACTGTAATTTTGGTTGGTTCCAATCCCTCCCTTCCATTAAAAAGCAGAATTTTATGTTCTTTTTTTTTGGCAAACTTTTGCGAGGCGACTACCAGACCAGAAGCGATGACATTTGGCGACGTCGAGCATGGGCATGCATGGCGAGCTCCTTTTTGAACAGAAGACTTCTAGAATATGTGACGAACAGCGATGACAGCCCTTTTCATCCACCGGTCAACCTGGTTGATAGATTGATCCGACCTAACGTGAAAGCCTCACGTCTTAGGCCGCCCTAACGGCAACCTTGCGAACGGCCTGGATATACTCAACAACAATGTTTTCTCACATTTCTTCAGATTAAGTTCACGCGAGATTGTTATCATCGATCGTGCAGGGCAAAACGAATCCCAAAGTCAAACCATCGTGAGTATTGCAAGGTAAGCGAGGCCAGTTGTAACACAACATTCCAAACAAAACCTATGTTTTACAGTCAATAATGGACTATCGTAATCATTACTTGATTGCGACAGTCCATGGACACTGTTCCGCGACCGACACCATGAGGTCGCGTCAAGTTTGACGCAAACGCGTGAAGCAAGCAATGGAAATCGAAACCCATCGAGCATCTCGATAGGAATTACGGTCAGGAAGTTTCCACCGTTCTTTCTAAAGAAATGCATAAATAATTATGAATAATTAACAAATCATAACTTTATAAAGAAACAACAACGTAGCTTCGAAAGGGCGAGGCAAGCCATGACGACTCGGGCAAGGAAAGACCAGGAGGAGGAGGAGGAGGATGGGCATTCAGTTTTACAATCCCAACTTTTCTGAGCTCACCGAGACCTTTCGACGCTAAGTCCCAACTTCCGCATTACATTTGGTACCAGAGCCAGAACGACCGGTGACCTCACCGCTCGTCCTCATCCCTCCGTGCACTTCGTCACGTTGCACGTGGAGAAGTGTGCCCATCGACGAGTGACGGTCGCACTTCGCAGTTGCGCTGGCGGAACGCTACCCGCCCACTACTCCACATCCACCACTCGCTCACTCTCACCCTCCCCAACCTTGGAGTTCCTACTTCGCCCCAACTACTCCACCCTCCCAAAACCTCTCTATCTCTCTCTCCCCTCTCATCCTCACCTCTTCCAACAGCGAAGTCGCGCCACAATCCGTTTTCCCGTGAGGAGAGGCCGACGGGAGGAGGAAGGCCGAAGCAGGGGGTTGCTGGACCACCTGCTTGCGTGGCCAGGAGCTACTACAACGGCAAGGGAGGCATTCAATGCGAATTTTGAGTGACCAAGCCTCCAAGGCCGAATTTCTTTTTTTTTTCTCCACGGCCAGAGAGACTTCCGAGTCAACCCCGGGTTCCTGGGTGGAAAAGGAGAAGGGAGGAGCCATATCTTGGCCTCCGGACCTCCGAATTTCAAGCCATTTTTTTTGTTGAGCTCAGGCAAATATTCTCTACTTGATTTTATGACTTAGGGACCTTCCTTGTACCATTTGGCCGTGGCTATTCCATTTCTCAAGAGATTCTCGCTCCCATTTGGATTCCAAGAGTTGTGACCACATCTTACTTTCAGAAATTCCGTGCTGCATCCTTAAAAAAAAATCTTCTCGCAGCAACGAACAACCTCTTTCCAGAACAAAAAAAAGGGGTGAAGGAGGAATTCTCACAAGCCACCTCGGTCCACCTCTTACGAGGTGAATGAGGGTACGCTTTGGGAACCTCGGTCCACCACTCAAGAGGGTGAAGGAGGGACTCCTCAAAGCCACCTCGGTCCACCTCTAACGAGGTGAATGAGGGCACGCTTTGGGAGCCTCAGTCCACCGCTCAAGAGGGTGAAGGAGGGAACCTCCCAAGCTACCTCTGTCCACCTCTCACGAGGTGAAGGAGGGCAAGCTTTGGGAACGTCACCCACCTCGCAAAAAGGGTTTGAAGTGAGGCACACCTTGACTACTAGTGTGTCCTCCACCCATTTCAAAAAGAAAAAAAGATCACGAAGGGAGGAGGTTGGGAAAAGGGTGACCCGTAGCGAGGCCTTGCAAAAGCAATGGCGGGCCTCGGGACCGGAATTTCTGTGGTTATGGGGCATCCTCTGAATGTTAGCCCACGCCGCTCAAATGAGAAAACACCAATGGGGTCCAAGGAGCGTTGCAGGACGTTGGCACCAGTGAGCCACCTCGCAAAGCCACGCCGAGAGCCAGTGACGAAAGGGGGAAAGTCTCGACCGGCGTCGCCAAGAGACAGGACGCCAAAGGCTCCTAACAACGAGCAACAGAATTAAGGTGCCCACGCAGTCGAACCACAAGGCGATGGGCAACCCCGCAAGTTGATCGTTGAGCTCGACTTTGGCCATGATGCTCAACCGACCCCGGCCAACGAAGGTTCGAAGGCTGCTGAAGAGGGTGCAGCCACTGTCGCCAACTCCAAGGAGGTCATCGACGGTGGCGAGCATGGGGACGAGTTCCCAGACGAGCCAGCGGATCAGGTGGTCATCGAGGCCGAGCAAGACATGGATGAAGAAGTTGAGGCCCACGATGCCGCGAGCAAAGGCAGTGAGGCCGGAAAGTCCGCATCGATGGAAGCGGCTAAGGAGGCAGATGTGGAGCGAATGTCTCAACGTGCTGATGGAGACGGTCGTGTCGTTCCCCATGTTGAGGGTGAGGGAGGCCACCAGGCGAACCCTCCAAGCGCCTTGGTGGCAGAACATGCACTTGGTAGTGCTGCGCGCTGCCTCAACGTCGAAGGCCAACTCGACAAGCTTCGCGCTCGCCTCTCACTAGAAGACATGGATCTTGCGATGACCATCATGGGTGCTCTGGCGTACGATGGTGATATGGTACGCGCCAGCCTTCGTGAACGGGTGTCCACAACGCAACAATTCAATGAGAGGCTGTATGAAGAAAACGCCAAGATGGTCCGCGAGTTGGCAGCTGCTGAGCACAAGGCAAAGGTGGTGGAGCAGGCACTTGAGACCCTTCGCGCGAAGGAAGTAGCAAACTAGCGGGTGGTGCTGAACGCGTCCGTGGGAGCGGCTCGCCATGCAGCCGAGGATGAGGTGGAGTACATCTTTGAGCGTCGTGAGCGTGCAAACATCGAGAATGTACGCAGGGCTGCTCAAAACGCGCTTCACGTCCCGGTCGGTGGACCTGTCCCACGGGCACAAGCGGACGCACCACGGATGAGGGTCGCAGCTGCACCACCTCGAGCCCAAAAAATGGGTGCGACCAGCGGCCGCGTGGTACTGGAGCCGGCGGATCGCTATGATGGGACAGGGGACGTTAACACGTTCCTCAAAATTCTCGAGCGCCACCTACGCCTTGCCCAGGCTGACGAGGAGTGGGGTGCTCAAGGGATGCTCTCCCTCAAGCCTCAACCCTTTGAGAAGCTGACAGAGCTTTGCGAGGAGAAGCAACTACAAACCGACCCGAGTTGGGAGGAGTACTGGGTACTCATGCGCGAGCTCTTTTCCAAACCCGCTGACTCCCAAAAGGTGAAGAAAGAGTTGGAAGCTTACATGCAAGGTGGCATGTATTTAGAGAAGTAAGCAGATACTTTTCTCAAGACACCAAAGAAGGTGGACGAGCGTCACCTGACTGAACAAGCCAAGATTGACCTCTTTCTAACTGGTTTGGCCAGCCCGCAGCTTCGGGTTTTCTGCCTCCAGGATGACGGAAAGGAGTGGGAGAGTCTGCGAGCCCTTGTGACACGCGTTTGCAAGGTCTACAAGATGAAATCTGGCCTTTGGAATCGCGATGTGCGTGAGAGCCACACTTCACGTGAGACACCAGCTCCAACAGGCGGTGCCGCGAAGCGCTCTGCAGTCGCCGCATTGGAGCCGTCAAAGAAGTTTCGCCGTCATGATGGAGAGAACACAACCCGCGGCGCTGTCATCTGCAGGATCTGCAACAAGGCTGGACATATCGCACGTGACTGTCGTCATCGCGAACAGCAGTCACAGCAGCAGCAGGGACAACAGCACGGCCAGCAGCACCACGGGCCTGGTTGGCGCCATGGCGGTGGCCAGCATCGTCCGAATGGCGGAGGTCAGAATCGTTTCCATGGTGGTGGCCAGCAACAAGGTGGATAGCGCCAGGGCCATGGCAATGCCCTTGTAGGCCAGGGGCGCCCTCAAGGGGGCCAACGCCAGGGCCAGGCCTTTGCAGCTATGCAACGTCCTGGTGCACACAGTGGCCAGCGTGGACACGGACGCCCTCGTGAGGAGGATCAGGATTTTGAGGGAGGAGCGGCCGGACGCGCTCGCCGCCCCCAGCATGGCCATGAGCAGGATTTTCAGGATCCCCAGTAGCCACGAGTGGACTGCTATCTGGGGTTGCCGTGAGTCATGGAGAGGACAAGGGTAGAATATTCATGTTTTGTGATGATGATCTCAAAAACTTTGAGTTTCTTTCAGCACAATGTTTCTCCACAATCTATGCACCATTCATGAACCCTGAGTCCCTCTTCCATGATCGCTCATGTCCACTTGTGTATGCAACCAAGGAAAACGTGGAAAACCGTATATGTTTGGTTGTTGCTACAAAGGAAACTTGGTTCTCTGTTTTAGAAGCTGCACATGAGGCTCACACGAGAAATTCTCTAACATCAATCACGGTGGCTTTACCTGTCGGTCTAGCGATGAACATGTGTACCTTCAAAGGATGGAAGCTTTTGGCCTCGTTCACAAAAGGACACCGCATGTGGGAACAGATGGATGGTATGATGGAGCTCCAAAGAAGCACTCATGCCTATCGCATTTACCACTTGGAGGGCAAACCCCCATCGAATCTTTTCCTACGCAAGTCTGAGGCAAGCATGACCATGCAGTTTGATGGCAAGCTTGTAGGTGCTCCAGCACGTATCCTTGCTGACACCGGAGCAGATGACTCCTTTGTGAGTGGAGCATTTGTGCACATGTGGCAGTTAAAATACACTCCTCGTACAGGCACGGTGATTGTTGGTGATGATAGGGAGGTGCCGGTGATCGGTGAGTGTACAACACGACTCACGTTGCCCGGCTTCACAACCACTGTTTGCCTAACGGTGTTGGACCTCATGGACCCCTTCGATGTTGTGCTAGGGGATCCATGGCTGTTGAGCCACAAAGCGCTTATGTGCTTCACCTTGAAGACGTTACGAATCTTTAGTGGACGACGGACTATCACTTTGTCTCCAATCCCCCAAATTCAGTGTCCTGAAGCTCTACCCCAAGCCAGCCTCACAGCACTCCAAGTGAAATGGCGGCTGAGGCAGGGTTGTCGGTGTTTCCTTGCAACCCTAAAGAAACTTGATGGTGAGATGGAGAGTGACGTACCCTCAGGGGTTGCCACAATCCTCTCCGAATTATTAGATGTGTTTGAATCTCCACCGGATGGGTTACCACCCAGGCGTGCGGTCGGTCACACCATCCCGCTGGAACAGGGGGCTGTGGCCCCCTTTCGATCGGTGTATCGTTTAAGTCCGGCAGAAAGACAAGAAGCCGAAACGCAAATCAAGGAATACCTCAGAAAAGGCTGGATTGAGCCAAGTTCAGGCCCATTCGGTGCTCCCATCCTCTTCGTAAACAAAAAAGACGGAGGTTTGAGGATGTGCGTAGACTACCGGGCGTTGAACAAACTCACTGTGAAAAACCGATACCCGCTCTCACGCATCGAGGACCTATTTGACCAGCTTCAAGTAGCGAAAGTCTTCACGTCTCTGGATCTATCGCAGGGCTACCATCAAATCCGGATCACGGAGGAGGATGTACCCAAAACGACATTCAGAACTCATCTCGGACACTATAAGTTTTGGGTCCTCTGCTTTGGACTGACGAACGCGCCTATGACATTCCAAGCAGTGATTAACAACATCTTCCGGGAACACCTCGGCAAGTCCGTGCTGGTGTATCTTGTCGACATCCTCATCTTCTCCAAGAACCACAAAAAACACGAGCGACGCCTCAAAATGGTGCATGAGATTCTTCGCAAGAACCGCTTTTTCACCAAGAGAAGTAAGTGCAAGTTTGCGCAGCCGGAGTTGGAGTACCTTGGCCACGTCATTAGTGGCGAGGGGATCCGGGTGGACCCTCGCAAGGTGCAGGTCGTGACAGAATGGCCTCAACCCAAGAATGTCGGTCAGCTACGCTCCTTCTTTGGACTCGCAAATTACTTTCGGCGGTTTATGAGAGGCTACTCCACGTTGGTGAGCCCTCTCACTGCCTTGACCCGGAAGGCGAGTACTTGGGTTTGGTCGGCAAAATTCACTGAGGCTTTTGAGGCTGTGAAGACGATGTTGATCTCGGCACCGGTCCTTGCACTCCCGGATCCAAAAAAGTCGTGGGAGGTACGTTGTGATGCATCGGTTATAGGGCTGGGAGCCGTGCTCAGGAAAGACGGCCACCCTGTTGCCTACGAGAGCCGCAAGCTCTTAGATGCAGAGACCAGGTACACCACTAGGGATCAGGAACTACTGGCAGTCGTGCATGCTTTCAAATTATGACGCTGCTATCTTGAAGGTGCCGAGGGACAAATCACGGTGGTCACTGACCACAATCCTCTCACGTACTTCCAAACGCAACCAAACCTTTCACGTTGACAGGCACGGTGGAGTGAATACTTGAGCCGCTTCACATTCACCTGGCAGTACAAACCAGGACGGGCTAACGTGGCAGACCCATTGAGCCGAAACCCAACACACACGAGCCTCATGCTAAGCAACAATGAGATCACAAACCGCCACTTTGCCGTCATTGCAGCGGAGACAACATTACAGACAAACCCACTCCGTCCACCTCCACCCCCATTGGTCAGTGTGAACCCTTTCAAAAATCGCATTCAAATGGGCTACACTATGGATCCCTGGTTTGCTGACCCGAAGAACATTGAGTGCCATGGCCTCGTGGAGGCTGCCGGTTTGTACTGGCATGGCGAGTAGGTGGTGGTCCCCAATGTCAACAACTTACGACAATAGATCATGTTCGAGTTCCATAATCCTCCTTCCTCAGGTCATGTCGGATCGAAAAAGACTGGACATGCTCTGGCTCAGCACTACTGGTGGCCAGGGTGGAGCAGTGACATCAGGAAGTACTGCATGGTGTGTAATCTGTGCCTTCGTAACAAGACTTCGAACAAAGCACCTGCAGGGCTCCTACAGCCTCTACAGCTTCCTGACAACCCATGGGAGTCGGTGGCCATGGATTTCATTATGGGATTCCCGGAAACCAAGAAAAGCCACGATGCCATCTTGGTCGTGGTGGACAGGGCAACAGGCATGGCCCACTTCATGCCCACAACAACTCGCGTCACAGCGGAAGAGACTGCGAGGCTTTTCTATGACGGTGTCATCAAGTACCATGGCTTACCCCTCCGCATCATCTCCGACCGTGATCCACGCTTCGCCAGTCGGTTTTGGCTTGCGTTGCAAGAACGGTTTGGAACGCGACATAGCATGTCCTCGGCATTTCATCCCCAAACGGATGGGCAAACAGAGCGCATGAGCTGCAAACTTGAGCAGATGCTCCGCATGTACATCGACCCAACAATGGAGGACTGGGACGACTTTTTGGCCCCAGCCGAGTTTTCCATGAACAACGTGGTCAATGAATCGACTGGATTTATCCCATTCTTCCTCAACCACGGTCGACATCCGGTGGTACCCGCTTCAATGGTGAAGTGCGGGGGCGGCGGTGATCAGGTGTCCTCCGCCCAGGCCTTTGTTGAGCGCATGGATGCCCTCTGGCGGGATGTCAAGGCTCATTTGTATGCGGCTCGACAGTGCCAGAAGGCCTATGCTGACCAGAAACGTCGTGAGTTGACGTTCTCCATCGGAGATCGTGTGCTCTTAAGCACGTGAAATTTGTGGCTAAGAACGCCGGGTGCACGAAAGATGTTGCCGAAATGGCTGGGACCCTTCACGATTACACAGAAGCTGGGAAATGTGGCCTATCGGTTGGCCCTCCCACCAGCCATGCGCATCCATGATACCTTTCACGTGAGTCTCCTTGCACCCTACACAGCAGGCGGGTCTGTTCAGCCACCCCCTCTTGCTGTCCTCGCCACGAAAGGCCAGTGTGAGGTGCACCGCATCCTCCAACACCGTGAGCGTAATTTATACACATGAGTGGTTAAGGAGTACCTCATCCACTAGGCCGTTTGTGGACCTGACCACAACACTTGGGAGCCAGAGTCGTGAGTGCCAACTGCGGCAATTGCCGAGTATTGGGAGGAACTGGCTGCCCGTCGGAACAAGCGTGCCCTCGGAGGTACCACCCCGGCACGAGTCCCCTTGAGAGGATAACGGCACTGGCCCTCGGGCTGGTCTTTGGCTTACTCCCGACAGCCTGTCACGGGGACGCCTGGGCACCTGTCGCGGGGTCGCTTCATGTAAAGGGGGAGGAAGCGTGGCCACCATTTTTTGTCTTTGAAAGCTGAACTATCTCTGGACTTTGAAATGTGTCGAATCACGATGTTGTCCTCTCCATGGACTGGCGCTTTTATCATCAAAGATGGATGGCTGTGTCCAAAACCACTTCTTCACAAAGGATAAAACCGAATCGAGGACGATTCGTAGCTAAAGGGGGAGGAATGTAACACAAGAAAAATTCCAAACAGAACCTAAATTTTACAGTCAAGAATGGACTGTCGTAATCATTACTTGATTGCGACAGTCCATGGACACTGTTCCGCGACCGACACCATGAGGTCGCGTCAAGTTTGACGCAATCGCGTGAAGCAAGCAATAGAAATCGAATCCCATCGAGCATCTCGACAGGAATTACGGTCAGGAAGTTTCTAGCATTCTTTCTAAAGAAATGTATGAATAATTATGAATAATTAACAAATCATAACTTTATAAAGAAACAAAAACGTAGCTTCGAAAGGGCGAGGCGAGCCATGACGACTCGGGCAAGGAAAGACCACTCCGACGAGGAGGATGGGCATTCAGTTTTATAATCCGAACTTTTCCGAGCTCACCGAGACCTTTCGACGTTAAGTCCCAACTTCGACGTTACACCAGTCACGCCAAAACAAACATTGTAATATTTTCTTAAGAGTTGACGGCATGGATCATCCGGGCGTCAATGCAACCTGTCCAGCCGTTCAGGTCGGCGTAGAACTTCGACCACCGCAGCCAGGTTTGCGCCTCAGGTAAGCCAGGTTCCAGGTAGGTTCGGATTTTCGATGTGTGGAGGAGCACGACACCTCGTATGGGAACATAGCCTCAACCAGGATTATTTTGTCAATTCATCCTTTTTTCCCTGTATGTCGCTCCTCCTTGACCTCGCCCTGTCCTGTTTCACGGAACTGGTCGTCGTGGTAAACTCTTGAGACTCGTGAACCCGGCTTCAAACTGGTTCAAAATGCAATTGAAAGAAAAGACATTCAACCACCGTCATAGAAGAAGGTAAATAAATTCAATTCTGCCTATAATTACGTCGTATTATTTTTCATAACATAAGGAAACATTCAAAATTCATCCAAATTTGTCATGGATCGTTTTTTTTTAAGTTCATAAGAGACATGTGAAACTAGCATGCTCACAATAAAAAGAACAAATTAATCTCATTGAAAGAAACCCATACTCATACAAAACCGAGAACAAATGCCTTTTGAGGCTCTTCTTCAATATGTTGGTGAATTGTCATACATGATATTGTATCGTCAAGCTCATTCGTTCAATTTTAAGTTGTGTTTTTTTTTTCCAGCTTTTACATCCACACAAGATATAATAAATCCAAAATAGCTTGGAACAACTTAGGAAGAGTTCGCCCAAACCATACATAATTTTTAAGAGCACACATTGGCGAACAAAAAAGTTAGTTTGAACGCATGCGGGTGACAGTTAGGCAGTCCATTTAGAACCAGTTTAAGCTTCCACGAACGAGGTAAAGTCTCATGGAAAACCTTCCATTATGTGGTCCAGATTGTGAGCAATCATTTAGCCTCTAAAGAGGTACTAATATGAATACTTTTGCTCAGTTACTATGTAACCCTATGCACGCTTTGGGTGCAACACTTGCCTCTTGTTTTTTTTTGGTGAAAATGCAGATTACCCCCTGTTTTGTCAACCTTGACCCTCATATACCCCTCGGTCGGAACAATAAGCCACATCCGTCCCTTCGTCGGAACGATAAGCCCCATCCGTCCCTCCGCCAGAACGATAAGCCCCATCCGCCCCTCCGTCGGAGCGATACGCCTGAACAATAAGCCCCATATACCCCTCGATCGGCTTTCGATGTCGAACCGTTGAAAATGATGGAAAATAAGCCTAATGTACCCATGGTTTGTGATGTGACGCAACACGACCAGCGGAATGGAACCTTACCCTAGGCATCTGCTTCAGAACATAAATGCTTCCGTATGCAAAGAGGCTCGGTATGGTACCATAGACACCTGCGCCTCCCTGCTTGGATGTGCGGTCGGCCACATGTGACAACATCTACTTTTCAAATACACGGCCCGGAACGGGACATACTTGTGTCGTTTGCGCTGTCAAACCTGTAGGTATGCTCTGTGTTGAGATTTGCGGAAGGTGGATGAGTGAAATTGGACTGAAATCTGTAAGGGTAAGGCATGGACGGAGGAAACTGAAATATCTATAGAAATTTGTAGATCACTTGGAGAAGTACATGAAGAGTTCCCTGAACCAGCTACAGGGATGTAGCCACACGTGTACACTTGTGGACCCACAGGGCGCCCGCCCTGGATGACCAGACCTGCAACAAATAACTTGTAGAGCCACTAGCTTGCACTGAAGAAGGCACAAGCCTTTGTAGGAGGTGCTTTCTAAGGCATTGGCTGCAGTGTCAGAGGCTAAGGCTTATAGAAGTAGACTCTGAAGGCATCAAAAGGAATCTCGTGATGAATTGAGGCGTTGTCAAGGCATAATGGACTGAACAGACTAAGCCCCTTAAGTAGTCCTAGGAGGGCCTCCTTGGAGGCTCTGGCCTTGGAGGTTGTAGGTAGTTGCATAACCACCTGGGTGGTTACATAGCCACCCAGGCCAGCTGAAGAGTCACCTGGAAGATGAAGGGTCACTGGCAGCTGAAGAGCCACTGGAGGTTGAAGATGCATTGGTAACTGAAGGGCCACCAAGAGGTTGTAGGAGATTGTAGTAGGGAGTTGACCAACTATCCTTCAGCTGGAAGCTGAAGGGTTATAGCCTCCAAGTGCACCTCAGATGTTGTAAAGGCAGGAATTTGAACCTCGCCTCCCTCAATTTAAGGAGTTGAATTTTTATCCCTCCAAAGTGGATAAAATGAACCACAACATGCATTTTGGCCAAACCCGGCCATCGAAACTGGGTAAATCACAATACCCCTCCTCAGTTGATGATGGTCGGTGTCGTAGAAGGTCCATGTAGAATTCGTAGGAGGTCTTTGACTTCAAGGCGCATGATGTAGTAGTTTTCTGGAGATGAGGATACTTCTGTACTGGTTGTTGCAGAAGCGGCGTTGTTTGTGTCTGAACTTGGATGAAGCGCGGATGGTGATTTGCTGAAACGACGGGGATGGGGTCGTCTGGAGATTTTTTCTTTGAAGTCGAGCTGGCGATTTGTCCCATTGCGGCCTGTTTGCGGCCGCAAAAATCGCGAGCGCGAACTGGCTTGCTCGGCGCATCCTCCCCCCCTTCTCGCTATCCGCGAATACTGCGGTCCTCGCAGTATTCGCTTGAAACTGCGAGGCTCGCAATTTCGGAAACTACGAGGGAGGGGGAGCGAGGCGACCTCGCTCGAGCGACCGAGTGACGCTCGAGCGACCGGTCAACCGGTCGCCAGCGAGCGAGCGGTTGAGCGGGGCCATCGATCTCGCGTGGACGGCTGTTTGGCGGTTGCTCGCAACTGCCGGATGAGGCACGGTGGAGGTGTGGGGGTTTGCGCAAACTGCCCCGCCGACTTGGAAAGACGAAGACCGCGTTGCCATGAGGTTTTGGTCATGTAACGCTGTAGTTGTTCGGGAGGTTTACAAGAACGCCCCTTTTGTTGGAGAAGAAGTTGGAAAGTCGGCAGGAAGTTGTGAAACCTGTCTGGGGCGGTTTTTCAGGCCATTGTTTTGCAAGATGGAGGTGGAAGTTGCCGGTAACTTCCAAAGCAGAGGATGTGGGAGCTCCCACGTCCACTCATGGTGCATCTGGAGGGTCAGTTGAAGTCCTCCAAGTCTACTATAAAAGCCAAAGACTCTGACGTTTGAAAGCCATGACTCAGAAGTGTGGCTTTGAGACTTGTGAGGCCAAAAAGTCAAAGATATAATATTCTCTTGCAACCGTCCTGTGGAGATAGAGCGATCCTTGTCCTCCGATGTGAGGCAAAGTGATTTCATGGCCAACAATAATATATTTTACGATGTCGAGATCAATAGAAATTCTCCATCAGTTGCTGCGACAGAAGGAACTCCTCCAGCGTCACCACCTACGGATGAATTTCCACTGTAAAATTTTGCGGACGTGGAATTTGACGATGACCGCTGCTGGAGGCCTGTTGCTGTGGATGCTCCAAGCGAGGAAAATCTTTTCTCACTTTCTTGTTCACTTCCCATGCTCTCGGAAGGGGCACCGATGGAGCAGGCAATGAAGTTGGCACCCGAGAACGTGGGAAAAATGGAGTCATCAAGTCCTATTCTACCGATGGGTGGAACTAAGTTGGAGCCTTCATGTAATTTCTCAACCGTGGATGCTCCTACTCCACGATGGGGTGAGAGACGAAGAAAGTGTCAATCTTTGGCTTCGTTGTACGAAGACAGTATTGCGACAAGCGTTGTGACGATGGTCGGAGATCACACAGATGATGACACCGCTGGTTCGGTGCCTCCAGGGTACACCGCGCTACAGTGGGCACGGCTTGAGCGGCAAAGGCAGCTTAGGATTCGTTGATGGGCAATGGATCTGACGGTGGAGATCCTGTCATATTGGCCACTCATGATACGAACACTTCGGAGAGGTGGTGGTTGTGTAGGGTATTCTGGTTGAGCTTGTGAATTTTGTGACGATGAATGTTCGCTCCGTCGATGTACTGCTGACCTTTGAACTCGCTGGTTTTTTCTAAACGGTGCTCTCTATAAATATTTTCCAACTCCACAAAAAGTGGTGAGCAATGTCGCCGGCCTTCGCGAGCAAAGGAGAATTGTTGAATGTGTTCATCGGGGCGTTGAACAGTTGGCAGCACCTTGTCGGCAAGGGGGTGTGGTACCGTCCGGAAGCTTTGCTCGCCATATTAACCGGCAAACTGGTGAGTTGTGTCTGAATGCGTCGAATGGTTGTGCCATGACTAACTTCGTCTGCTAGTCTTGAAGAATCTGTCGTAGTGATGCCTGTTGCATCCAAGGACGAATCTGCTCCCCTTCCGGATTTGTCAGCCGGAGTTTTGTAAAATGTTGTAGCAATGCTCGCTATCATTGCGGAGACATTTGCTGCGGTTGTAGCAGTGCTCGCTATCGTTGCGGAGACATCTGCTGCGGCTCAAGCTTCATCAGCCGGCATTTTGTAGAGTGTTGCAGCCATGTTTGCTGCCGTTGCGGACAGTTCTGCTGCCGTTCCAGCTTCATGAGCTGGCGGTGTGTAGAATTTTGTAGTCGTGTCCACTATTGTTGGAGAAAACTTTGCTGTCGCTCCAGCTGTGTTTGCTGGCAATGTGTAGAGTGTTGCAGCCGTGTCTGTTGTCATTGCGGATAAATCTGCTGCCGTCCCAGTTTTGTGAGCTGGCAATGTCTTGAGTGTTGCAACTGTGTCCGCTCCCATTGCAAAAACATCTGTTGCCGCCCCAGCTTCGTCAGCTGGCAATATGTAGAGTGTTGTAGTCGCGTCTGCTGTCATAACTGACAAATCTGCTATCGTCCCAGCTTCGTTAGCTGGCAATGTGTAGAGTGTTGCAGCCGTGTCCGCTGTCATTGCGGACACATCTGTTGCCATCCCAGCTTCATCAGCTGGCAATGTGCAGAGTGTTGCAGCTGTGTCCAGTGGTGTTGCGGAAACATCTGCTGCCGCTCCAGCCTTGTTAGCTGGCAATGTGTAGAATTTTGCAGCCGTGGCCGCTATCATTGCAGACGCATCTGCTGCTGTTCCAACTTCGTCAGCTGGCAATGTGTAGAATGTTGGAGCCGTGTCCGTTGCCGTTGCGGACACATCTGCTGCCGCCCCAGCTTTGTCAGCTGGTAGTGTGAAGATTTTTACAGCCATGTCCACTGCCATTGTGGAAAAATCTGATGTCGATCCAACTTCGTCAGCTGGCATTTTGTTGAGTGTTGCAGTCATGTTTGCTACCTTTAAAGATTGACCTGCTGCTTCTCAAGCTTTGTCAGCTGGCGTTGTGTAAGATGGAGTACATAAATCTGCTCCTTGTGCCCGCCGTGTGACTTGTTTGTGCAGGCTTTCAATGCCAGCCTCAAACTTGAGGCGGAGATCCGAGAGCCGCTGGGCGAATAGAGATTGGAGTGCAGAGATGTTCAATATCTGCTGCACCTCCTAAGAGGGTAGGCTTGTGGTCAAAGCCTGCTGTTGAACGCGTTGGAAGTCAGCAACCACGTCCAAATCATATATGTCTTCTATCTTACTTTCCATGATGTTGCGCGTGTGGTGGAGCCTTTCTTGTCTTCGAAGGCCGTTGCCGTGCTCTGATACCATGTTAAGATTTGCGGAAGGTGGATGAGTGAGATTGGACTGAAATCTGTAAGGGCAAGGCGTGGACGGAGGAAACTGAAATATCTGTAGGAATTTGTAGATCACTTGAAGAAGTACATGAAGAGTTCCCTGAACCAGCTGCAGGGATGTAGCCACAAGTGTACACTTGTGGACCCACAGGACGCCCACCCTGGATGCCTTGAGACTAAGTCTGGGAAACCAGACCTGCAACAGATAACTTGTAGAGCCAATAGCTTGCATTGAAGAAGGCACATGCTTTTGTATGAGGTGCTTTCTAAGGCACTGGTTGCAGTGTCAGAGGCTGAAGCTTGTAGAAGTAGACTCTGGAGGCATTAGAAGGAATCTCATGATGAATTGAGGCGTTGTCAAGGCATAATGGACTGAACAGACTAAGCCCCTTAAGTAGTCCTGGGAGGGCCTCCTTGGAGGCTCTGGCCTTGGAGGTTGTAGGTAGTTGCATAACCACCTGGGTGGTTACATAACCACCCAGGCCAGCTGAAGAGTCACCTGGAAGATGAAGGGTCACTGGCAGCTGAAGAGCCACTGGAGGTTGAAGATGCATTGGTAACTGAAGGGCCACCAAGAGGTTGTAGGAGGTTGTAGTAGGGAGTTGACCAACTAGCCTTCAGCTGGAAGCTGAAGGGTTATAGCCTCCAAGGGCCTCCAAGTGCACCTCAGATGTTGTAAAGGCAGGGATTTGAACCTCGCCTCCCTCCATTTAAGGAGGTGAATTTTTATCCCTCCAAAGTGGATAAGATGAACTATAAGATGCATTGTGGCCAAACCCGGCTATAGAAACTGGGTAAATCACAACACTCTGCATGTATAACAGTTAACATCGCATTCGACTTCCTCCTCCCTCCCGTACTCACGTGTACATAGAAAAAACCCTCTTTTGGCATGTCCCATGTTCGAGATACGTGTCCTCTGCCACCGTTGCAGCGTTGGGATGGCTATCCAGAACTGGGACACGGTTCTTGGGGAACCGTGACATCTCCCCCCCTCCCATGGATTACGGAACTGCGATGGCCGAGTGGGGAAAGATAAAGCACGCATGGGACACCATGAACCCAAAAACACCCGCCAACCCATACACCATGTGTTGGCAGTTGGGCATGCGGGCACCCCATGCCCGCCCGTTGTACTGTCCACCCAATTGGGCGCCATGGACGTCGGTGTGGCCAGTTTCATGTTCGCGGTTGTGGCAATCGTCGTCGTATAGCTAGTTCCTAGGTGTTCTACATAACTATTTGCCGGGAACTTTGACATGAAGTACTTTCACGTGAGAAGAACAATATAACACCCTCATTCTGATTATTAGTCTGCAATAAAGCAACTATATGGAGAAAGCAATGACCAATATAGCAGCCAAAACAGGACACTTATTGGGCAAAATTACTTCGATTTTGCGGGCATTTCGGGCTCAAATTATCTCACATGAAATGATGAATATGTCACCCTCATTGTGATTAAAGACCCCATGAAAACAACTAGATATCTACTTCTTCAGCGTACACGTGGACAAAGTAATGACCAATGTAGTAGCTACAATACAACTCTTCATGACCAATGTAGGACGGAGAACATTTGTGAGCACATGTCATTGTTATCTGTTTAGTTGGCTGTGGGTGGTTCTAGAGGCTGTAATTGATAGCTCCCTGTGTTGTTTCATGAAGTGGCTTGTGAAAGTTTTCCTTCATATCGGATTCAAAGTACATATTTTATTGTTATGATACACAAAGTGAGACATAACTGTCAACATAAGGAACAGTCAACATCTGTGTACTGTGTTCTTCTTCAACATCACTTACTCTGATGAACCTTTTTTTTACATGAGTTGTTAATCATCATGGCAAGAGAAAGGACGTAATGTGCAAAGGGAAACAGGCTTGGGAAAATTCCATTATGCAAACGTCAATGAATAAAAGTTACACACATTGAAGGTGGGATACGTGTCCTCCTCAAATAGTTCATGACTCAACCCTCGGAGAATGTGAACAATGTCACACATAGGACACAGCTGCTCCCACGGCTGACAGTATTCATCATCGTAGAAGACCTCTGACTCACTGTCTGAATGTTGGCCGCCATGTCTGCTTCTTGAAACATGCACACCACTGTCCGCCCTCCCCACATGCAATGAACTACTGTATCTCAACCTAACCCTAACCTTCTGCCTAACCCAAAACCCCCATTTCCTTCTGAACTGTGAGCCACCTGAATGAATGGTTTGTTCAATCTCCAGTCTCCAACATGCTTCATCCTGTACATGAACAAAACATTGTGTTAGTGATGCAAAACATAGGAGGTATGCTGCATGAAACTTCTCTAATGGAAGGCACAACAACAAACCAAAGACACTCACCTTACTCTGCCTCCTCTGGCTCCTCCTCGTACATCTCTTGCCACTCTCTCTCCTCCTCATCCAACTGATGGGTGTACTCATCCTACGTCACCGTCTCACCATCGTCACCAACAGGAGGGGAGTATGCACCAAAGTCATCACTATCAGCACCATCATCCTCATCATCCTCGTCATCCCGAGGCGGAGCCTCGGGGTCCTACTCCAGGTCACCACTGGTATACGCTACAAGTGCAGCATCCACACTCATGGAGGCATTTGCATGCGCCTCCAAGGCTGGTGCAGCCTGTGCTACAGCTGACTCTAAACCTCCATCATACCCCCTTGCTGTAGCCTGTGCAGGGCTAGGAGCAGGCGGGTTTTTGCAACGTGTCTTGGCATGCCCCTTTTGCCCATACCGTGGACAAATGAAGTTTTTTTTGCACAAGGTCTCACGGTCTTTCCGTGCGCTGCGAGGGCGTCCCTTCCCGCGCCTAGGTCTCGGTTGCAGCCAGAGGGGTTCGACTGGTCGTATGTTCTTCACCACTGGAGAGGGGAGGGGGTTGTTGTATGCCCGACGGAACGCCATGCGGGTGTGTCCAGGGTCAGCTAGGTTCTCTGTGTTGATGCGCTTGGTCAGCAAAAAAGTGCATGCATGCTGACAAGGCAGTCCAAAATCCTTCCACCGGCCACAATTGCAAGTCTTCTCGAGCAAATCAACCTGGCGTGGATTGTTTGTTGGGCCTTCCACTGTTGCTGTGTTGGGGCCCTCCTCCGTCACGGTGTACTCACGTGTCACTACGAGACAGTGGAGCAGTCGGCCGGCTTGGGCAGGGGCCAAGGACGTCTGCACACCTTCAACCTGAGCACGCCGAGCAGAGAACATGAGCTTCACGAAGGGGTAGATGCTGACAAACAATAGTAAGGATAGAGCTTGCGGTGTGCTATAATACACGCATTCCAACTCTCTGCTGCGTTGGAGGTAGTGTGGCCTCCTCTGCCCAAAGGGCAGTGGAGGCGTGTCCACTTCTCCGGAGGTACCCCCCCCACCACACTCCCCTCCTCCCCCTGCCTTTCAAACAGGTATGCATACACAGAGGCACTCACTTGGCATAGGTGGGTGGTATCCTTTTGCCTTTGCTCGACATTGAGCGCATGTGCACACTTCCATGCCCAGTGTGCGGCCTTCTTCCCATAGGCAGTGCGGATGTTCTCGCGCAAGTGCCATGCATAGTAGGTGAGTGTCGTACCACTTAGGTACTTTTGTAGCGCTTTCTCCAAGCCCTTCTCTCTGTCCGTGATGATGCATGTGCTGGACTGTGCAACAGTGGGGTAAGCGAGGGCTAGCTGAGCGCAAAACAATTCCATCCCTTCTCATCCTTCGTCGGCGCAAGTGCCCACGCCATGGGCAGTGCGTGGTCATTGGCATAAAAAAAATGGACAAGCAACAGAAATTGCTTGTGTCTGTTTATGAGAAATGTTGCATCCATCGTCAAAATCCAGCGATTGTGTTGAAAGCCGGTTCTGGCGGCACCTGGAGCAACAAAAGCCCACAAGATGGCACCTTGTGGGCTTTTGTCCCTGTGTACGACAGCGTGTATACCTGGGTCCACGCGTTTCAGCTGCACACAGCATGTGGACATACACATGTGAATACACATAAAGGTGCCTCTGAACCAAACTACAACGGCTTAAAATCATACGTCTGTACACACCTCATCGACGTACGACAGAAAGAGGATCCACGTGGTGGTCTTTCTGCCCATCAAGTTTTCTTGGCCGCGTGTCTTGGCTCAGTAGAGCGTGTTGTTGGAATTGTTCACACCGGTCCGTTTGTGAAGTACCTGCCGCAGGGTGGCTTTTGAAGCTGTGGGGTCACGCTGCAGGGCCTCTGAATGTGTTTGGGCCACTCACCCCTTCTGCCGCGCCGGATTGCCGCGGCCAATGGTAGGGACACACTTGTGTATATCGACGTAGTGGGACACGGTCACATGTCCAAAGTTGCTTGTAACACGAGCCCGGAGGAGCCAAGTACAGCCCTTGTTCTTTGCCTCGGCGCACGTGACGTGGAACCTGGCGGGCTCACTGCACACCCACTTGAGACCGAAGCGCTTGTCAACCACATAGTCCTCCACAAACGCCCTAGCGGTGTCCATGTTGTCGAAGAACATGCCCTCTGCTAGCTCCTTCGGCATCCCCTTCTTCTTCTTCGGGTTGTGACATGGTTTGTCGTCCGAGTCTCTTGTCCATGATAGAGTAGCATAACATAACAGACAAAAAAGGGGGTTTAAAATATTGTACTTGTAACAGCGGGATGACAAGCCTGTACATGCATCCACGCGGTCTGCTTGTTCCTAAGGAAAGCAGACACAGGAATCACCATGGACAAAAAGTGAGCATTACCGAGGTGACCATGTGGGACGGACAGGACACGACGACGCCCCATGCTAAACCTAACCTGTCCGGCTTCACGGACATCGGGGGGACCTGGGAGCACGGGGTGGTTCATCTGGGAGTTGGTTTTGTGGGATGGCGTCAGCCTCGTCCAACTGCCGGGCCCACCAGTCATCTGCCCAATCCTGAGTCAACCAAAACATGACATCGTCAAACGTGCCTGATGGGCCGTCCGGAGGAGAGTTATCGGGATACCATCGCGGTGTAGGAGCTTGAGCGGGCCGAGAAGCGTTCTCGTCGGGACTTGGTTGCGTGGCAACATGCCACGTGTGGTCTTGGGAAGCCATCCGAAACAGAGGAAATTTAGACCACAAAATACGTAGCTATTTATCCCATCTACCCTCCACATCAGGCTTACCCGTGTGCTCTGTGACTTGGTCGTCCACCATCCCAAAGTCACAAGGGAGCCAGCTACAGAAGCAACATCGTTGGAGGAAGCGGTGACGGCGTCAACGATGACCGTGCGAGACTGAATGACACTGGATCAAAGTGAGGCACCCTGCCGGAACATCGCGTGCTCCTTGCGGACCATTCGAGATTAGGTTGACACGTAGGATGAGGGCACTGTCTGCCGATACGTTCCTTCTTGCACATGGTCTGCTACTGTAGTGCATGACTATGTCGTCCGGCGGCTACAAATATTTCACCATGCTTTCTGGTACCCTCCAGCTTGCCCATGGCAACTGGCGGTTTGAAGGATGTGACAGCGACATGTGAACAACATGTCTTCATGGGGTGCCGCGGAAGTTGCAACACTCTAATTGGCCCACTTACCAGTTGTTGTGCTGGCCAGACAGCTCTTAGGCTCGGGAGCACATTTGGATGCCAGTGCATGAACCTCGCCAGCTCACGGCCTACGTTTATGCAGGGGGTGTTTCGATGTGATGAGGATAATGCATACGCTGTTAAGACGGCCATGCAGACATGCTGTATGAAAATTGACGGAAACCTGATGTACATGAAGTATGTTATTAATGAAAGCATACCCCCATTAAAAGAGCACAATAAGTATGCTGAACCGCACATTTATAAGTACCAAATTTATGTAGTTGTTGCCATCATATTGAAATGTAGGACTCGACTACATGCATGATGCGTGCTTATGCAAAATGCAGAGAACATTCTCTGAAAACTGAAATAATAATACCACGTCACCCTTATTCGGCAGAAAATAAATGATATACCGTCACATAATGAGTTCCACATTTCCGAGGGGTATATGGGGCTTATTGTTCAGGGGTAGGGGCGAAGGAGGCTTAACGTGCCGGCGGAGGGGTGGATCAGGCTTATTGCTCCGACGAAGGGATGAATGGGGCCTATCATTCTAGAGGAGGGGCGGATGGGGCTTGTCATTCCGACGGAGGGGTGGATGGGGCTTATCATTCCGACTGAGGGGCGGATGGGGCTTATTGTCCAAAACTAGGGGTATATAGTCACTCCGCCCTTTTTCTTTTTACCCCTGGTCGTAGCCGACTCAGGCGAGGGGGCTACCTCAGCACCAAAGAAGCCCGGGAGTTGAACCCAGCCCCCCAAGTTTGTACATCAGGGCAGAGGGTAGAGGTCAGAGTGTTTCCACCATAGAGTGAAGTGGGAGCTGAGGGAAATTCAACAGACTTTTTTGTGGAGAAGAAAATTGGAGATGAGGGCCGAGGCAAAGTCGTCTTCGATGGATTTGATTTTTGCGCGTGTGCATTTAGATTTTTTCCTAGAGAGCAGAGTGCACACAAGCCATATGTCTTTGGACGGCTGTTACAAAGGTAGCAATGATCTTAGCTGAGGGAGAGGATGTTGGGTCTGCCTAGCATTCTCACCATATGAGGTGAAAAACGGTGGCTCGGAAGATGAATCAAGCGACATTAAAGACTTTGGACTTTAAGGGTCCTAGAAGTAATTCCGGGGTCGTAAGGGGGCTATTAGGGAAGAGAGTGCTGAATAAGGTCTTCATCCGCTGTGGAAGAGGGTGTAGGCAATGGCAGAGGAGGAAGAAATGTTCTGTCATTTCCTCTTCCCCACAAAAGGGGCACTCACTCGTTCCGGTACGGCGATGACGGGTGCGGCTGGCGACTGGTATAGCGTGAAATAAGATCTTGGTCTGCACGTCTTTTGGGCGAAGATCTAGGGGGGACGCCCTATTACTGCTAGTGATTCTTGCATCACTTGGCGGGTGGCAAAGTGGCGAGTCGTTACAAGGATTTTTGCGAGCTCTCGCTTATATGCACGAATCCGCCACTCCACGAGTTCATTTGGCGATGATTATATAGTGATTAATCGCCGATTAACTGGAAATTGACATCCCAAATTGCTAACGTGGCAGGCCTCCACAAATGATGGAGAATCATTTGGTGAATCAAAACGCACAATCACAACGAATGCCTAGAACCAAGACATAATATCAAATTTTCACCTAAATCAAATTCAGCCCAAATGTGGGATGCCACCTATAGTTGAAGAGCACCCGTTGGAGCAAACGATATGTCCAACCAGTTGCGACCGAAAAACGACTATCCGAATCGTTGTTCCCGTCAAAATTCCCCATCGATGGGGATTTTGCTGTCCCGCAAGATCGGGACTTCAATCACCAACATCGCGGACTAAAAAAATGCGCAAATTCCAATGTTCCTAATTGGATTTGCCACTGGTTCGAACAGGTGACCGCGAAGGCAGGGAATCAAAGCAAAATCATTAAATATCGATAAATTGAGCAGGTACCGGTTGAAGCTCTAGAATCACTAGCAGTAACAGGGCATCAGTTCCTCGCCTCAAATGCCGAGTGCGGTTGTCAAATTCAACACCGATTGATGAATGGGCGATGGGGAATCAATTTTGCGTGGACGTCAGCTTGCAAAGGCCCCCTACCCCCCCTCCCCTTGATCCGCCTGCTCCCCCCGATCCGCCTGCTCCCCACAAAATGTGGACTTCGAGGCGGAAGCGAAAAGAGAGTTGCTGCACGACCTTATGAAACACAGGCGTGGTAGGACGTGGGCATTAAAAAACCCTCTTGCACCACAACATTACACACCACCTGTCCCATAGAAGCCTCCTACATCATCCGGCCTCTTCCTCATCTCCTTCCACCATCATGAATTAGCACCAAAATGATCGACTTATCCCTGTGCCTGCTAGTGTCCTAAACTCTGCTCTGTGTGAGTTGAATAACCTCCGCAACCTTCACTTTCAGAATGAACCGCCATCATTTTTGTAGTCCCAGGTGGACGACACTCCTGTGGTCTACCTTGTTGGTCATTACCACGCTTCCCAGGAACAAGCTCTTGGTCATGTTGTAGCAAGGGTTGACATTCATGTTGGAGATGTGCAAGCCATTCGAATAATCATCGAGCATGGCGACATTATGCCGCCATCCTTCTTCATTGCATGGCCAAGAGGGAACTGCAACATTGAGGCTCAACCGGTTGACAAAAACGTAATGGGACATCACCATCGTCGCCTTGAAGAACCTGGCAAGTTATTGCACATGTAGCCGCTGACACATGCTGCAGCAGCACTAGCAGTAGTATCTACAACCGCTGTCGTCACAACAGGCGCTGTCGCCGCACCACCCTGGCAGAACCAGATACCACTGCAAAACTTTTCTCTACTGTCATCCCCTGTATGGTTGGGACCGCCATGGCCACTACTCCAACTGTAGGAGCTTTAGTAACAGCCGCTAGCATTTGTGCAACAGTACATGGTGCCTCAGCAGGTGCTCCTGTAATAGCAGGAGCAGTGGCAGTAGCATCAGCAGCCGTAGCAGCAGTAGTGGTAGCAATAGAATCAGTAGTAGTAGCAGCAATAGCAGCAGCAACAATAGCAGTAGTAGTGGCTGGTTGGTTCGTTGGTTGGTTAATTGGTTGCTTGGTTGCTTGGTTGGTAGGTTGGTTGGTAGGTTGGTTCGCATGTAGCATTAGTAACAGTAGCATTGGCAGGTTGGTTGGTTGATTTGTGGTGCATTGGTTGGTTGGTTGCTTGGCTGGTCAATCTGTTGGTTGGTTGGTTGCTTGGTTGGATAGTTCGTTTTTTTGGTAGGCTGGCAAGTTGGTTTGGTTTGTTGGCAAGTTGGCTCGTTGGTTTGTTTATTGGTTGGTTGGTTGGTTGATTGGTTGGTTAGTTGTTTTTCTGGTTGGTTTGTTGGTTGGTTGGTTGCTTGGTTGGTTGGTTGATTCATTATTTTTGTTGATTGGCTGGCTGGTGGGAATGTTGGTAGCTTTCGTTGGCTGATTGTTTTGTTTGTTGGTTGGCTGGTTGGTTGGTTGGTTGGTTGGTTGGCAGGTTGGCTGGTTGGCTGGTTGGTTGGTTTGGCTGTTTAGTTGGTTGGTTTCGTTGGTTGGTTGGCTGGAATGTCAGTTTGGTTGGTTTGCTTGCAGGTTGGCTGGTTGGTTTGTTTGTTGGTTGGCTGGTGGGTTCGTTGGCTGGTTGGTTAGTTGGTTGGTTGGTTGGTTGGTTGGTTGCTTGGTTGGTTGGTTGGTTGGTTGGTTGGTTGGTTTGTTGATTGGTTGGTTTGTTGGTTGGTTCTTTGGTTTGTTGGTTCGTTTGCTGGTTGGTTGGTTGGTTGATTGGTTAGTTGGTT
>SZWC01006552.1:37255-50938 GCA_023375785.1 Penium margaritaceum
AGAGAGAGAGAGAGAGAGAGAGAGAGAGAGAGAGAGAGAGAGAGATAGAGAGAGAGAGAGAGTGAGAGAGAGAGAGAGAGACTTTGAGGGAGTGTTTGTGTAAGTGTATGTATGAGACAGGGAGAGAGACAGGGAGAGAAAGAAAGAGCAAGAGAGAGGGAGAGAGTGAGATGGAGATCCTAGTTATTCAGCATGATGTAACATCTGTAAGAAAATTCCATAAACTGGTAGTATGTGGTCACTGGAATCTTCTCTATGGCCATGACTCATACACCTGCTGCTCTGTACATGTCTTGTGGAGAACTTGTTTTACTTTCCTAAGCATGCATCCACTTACTCACTTACTCACTCACTCACTCACTCTTCACTCACTCACTCACTCACTCACTCACTCACTCACTCACTCACTCACTCAATCACTTACTCATTCACTTATTCACACTCACTCAATCATTCATTTATACACTCACTCACTCAATGACTCACTCGCTCACTCACACACTCGCTCGCTCGCTCACTCACTCACTCACTCACTCACTCACTTACTCACTCACTCACTCACTCACTCACTCACTCACTCACTCACTCACTCACTCACTCACTCACTCACTCACTCACTCACTCACTCACTCACTCACTCACTCACTCACTCACTAACTCACTCAACCACTCATTCACTCACCCACTCAATTACCCACTCAGTCATACGCCCCATACTTACTCATTAAGACGCTTACTCATTCATTCACTCACTAACTTATGCACACTCACCCACTCTCATCTATAAGCATTTGGTGGACAAATTCAGAGCTCCAACAACTCATCAAATGTTGATGTTATACAATTAAGAAAATTATGAGACTTAATTCCAATAGTTTTCCACAATGGAATTTTCTCCGTGCTGCGCACCCATGTAATGGGCCGTTTATACCAGGGCCATAGAAGGCCACTAAATCTTGCTTAAACTTGTTATGAATGATTTTTCACAATTAAAATAACCTCTTGGACAAATTCCATGCTTGTAGATACACCTCACATGGACATGTCTACGAACGTAGTAATTTTAACGCCCTTGATCCACACATGATGACATAGTTCTGTCAGTCCCGGTGACCTCCAAACCTCACGTCATTCACGTGCAGGCACTTTGCAATGGTTGATGTCTACGTTGACAGGTGTAGCTCCAACTTCTATGCTTTTTGGTATTCAATGGAGTTTTCTCGCTGACCATCTCCTATTCTTCCTGTTTCTTAACTTTGCTGTGACCACTCGGCCATGTCCATATCTGTGTAGATCCTCATCGAGAGATTATGTGGATGTCATTTGCACTTGGCTAAGACTCCAATAGTGCATGGTCCATTGTATTTGCGTAAACGTAACATATGGGAACTTGATTTTCTTTTTGTCACATGCCATGATAGAATGAGTGTGTGAACAGAGTCAAGAGGTCATTTGTGTGTCTTACACCCATAAAAAACAACGGGTCCATCTATGGACGACGTCACCAGTGAAAACATTTGTCTCATTCTGATTCCTTTGATCTCCCAACCCAAATGTATTCGTGCCAAGACTGATGACTATTGTTCGTAAGAGAAAAAATGCCCCTCGTGATTTTGCTAAAATATTCTGAAGTTTTGTCATAATATGGATGTTCCACTTGCAAATAATGGAACAACCATATCCATAGTAGTTTTGAAATACACATTCGAAAGATTTCAGGATTTAGCATCATTACCCTTGTCAGAGGGATTTTGCATGCAAAGAATAATACTTAGACGTGACCTGGTACCGTCATCTTGATGAATAGTCACGGATTTCAATGAAGCTCCTATATGTTTTCAAGAAGACTCGAGGAGCTACGGACAAAAAACCTTCTCCGCATAAGAGATTTAGTGAGACTCCATGAAGTGAGAAAAAAAGAAGTCAAAAGAGAAATACGAGGCCTTGCGATGTAATAAAGTTCCCCTATCTTTCTGGCCTCCTCGGGATCTCACCCGGGTTCTGGGGGCACTCTGGATGTTTTTCCATTCTGGGATATTCTGGCGGAAATCCGTTGGAGGTCGGGCTTGACCCCGACAGCCCGTGGCAAGGAGGAGGAGGGGGAGTGGGCGTGCGAGCGATCGCCAGCGTGGGGGTGATGCCAACGCTAGAGGGCTGTTTCACACGTAACCCCTAGCGGCGTTCCAAACACGCCATGTGAGGGTGGTGGTGTCCCTCTCGGCGAAAAGCGTGTGGCTCACGCTATCCACCAAGGAGTTCTCACGCAAGAGCCTCCGACGACTGACGCAGTCAACGGCGGCAGTAGAATGGTGGCTGTGACCACGTGCCAGTCGCAGTACTTTGCGGTGACTTGCGCAACACCGTGACCACACCCACCGCCGAGACACACCCGCGGTGACAGCGGGAGGCATCGGGCAAATGTGGCGACCTGCCGAGAGACAGGTTGGACCGTCGATCTAGACGATCGACGGCCGGTGACTTCTCGCACAAGGCACTAGGTGCAAATAGGGCACAAAGTCCAGGTGCAAGTACGGCACTGGGTAAAGGTGCAAGTAGCTTGTTGTAGCAAGCTAGAAGAGCAGTAGGCTAGGGCTAGAGCTAGACGGCCAGACAGTATAAATACCCTGTACATTGCTCATTGTCATTAACCTACAGACTGGTGATTTTCCAGCTCTGGCTTCCAGACTTCTCCAAGGCTATCTTTCTGCTGGGACTGTGCTCTCCACACACCAAGACTAAATCTTCAGAGAGCACACACTCTCACATCTGGTATCAGAGCCAGAGCCACGCGTTGGGCAGAAGCACTGCCGGAGCTCGCCAAACTTCAAGGAGCAAAGGCGCGGACGATGCCGGACAACGTCGAGGCTGGTCGAGAGGGACATTGTTGGACCAGACTTCGAAGCCAACACATGAGACAACCTCTGGAAATATTTTCTATACCTCCAAAGCGTCCACACGGCCTACCGTGCGTGCGCGGGAGATAACGGGTAACTCCAACACACTTCAAAGATGTTAGATTTTCATCCTAGACTGCCGAATTGCTGCTGAATGTTTTCGATTAATACCGAAACACTGCCTTTTTTTTATGAGGATCTCCAACGGCCAAAAAATATCCAAATTCATGGAGCAGGCCTTACAGCAGATTGTACAACATCTGGGAGCCCTCGAGCTGGAGAATGAGCGGCTTCATCAGCATATGGCTAACCTATGGGATGGGACTGACGCTGGACAGGTTCTGGCGGCCTGGTCAAGGAGTCCGCCAAGACCAAAGCCAAAGGCGTCGGAATCGTTCAATCACTCAGTCAAGGGTGCGAGCGTTCGGACCTGGTTGTTCGTGATGAACAGCTACTTTCGGGTCCCGGGTCACCCTCCAGAGGACGATACTGTGCGTATTTCATTTGTGGTGACACTACTACGTGGAGCAGCATTGGAGTAGTGGAAGCAGTTGAATATGCTAGCCACTTGAGGTGGAGGTGGGAACACAGCTCTGCAACATTTCGTGTTGTGGTAGCCAGGCGTAGGACAAGCTGAAGCGCGTGTGCCAACGACATTGGAGTTGTTTGAGCAAGCCATCAGAGATTGGTTTTGATCTCGTAAATTCCTCCATGGTCGCATGCAACAAGCTGAAGCAGTTTAAAAGTAGATCGGCTGAGTCCAGGAGTACACGCGTCGATTCTTGGCGTTGTGCTCAGAGATTGACGACATGAGTGAGCTGGAGATGGCAAACAAGTACCAGGACAACTTGAAGGCAGAAATTCAACGCACACTGGCACTGAGTGGCATTACGGAGTTTTAGGCGATGTGGCCACTGTTAAGCGCGTTGATGCGCTACGCTACCACTGAGGGGGGTTTTGTGAGAAGTAGGAGAATTTTTAGCACCGAGCACAACACCAACAAACCGACCCCATGGAGATCGACGTGGTGTAAGGAGGCCAACAACAGAGCAAGCTGCGTGGAGGGAACTGTTGGATCTGCCGGAAGCCTAGACACCACAAGAAGGACTGCAAGAAGAAATAGTAGGGAAACAAAAACCAGCAGTGTGTGGCAGATGGCGAACTGCTAGGAAAGCTTTGTCTGCATCTGCAAACACCAGCCCCGAAAGTTCTTCGACAAATAGGGAGCTGTCGAGTGTATTGTTGTTGAGCGAAGGAAGCAGGAGAATTTCGGGAATCCTCCTGAAAGCCAAAATCTCATCGGCTAGTTCTGTGGACGACGAGGGGCGCCAGACTCGTAGGCAGATTAAAGCATTGCTGGATTGTGGCATGTCGGACTCGTTCTTTAGTGATAAGCTTGCAAAGAGGTTAGGGCTTGCACGACTACTCGGGAAGCCAACTACGGCCGAGTTGGTGCAATGGGAGCTGGAGTGCGGACTACCTCTGAAGCCTCTAAGGGTCTGTCTTGGAAAGTTGTTGTGCAAGGTGAACTTTTGCACGTGCCCGATGGATGCCTACGACGTCGTTTTGGGCCGTGACTGGCTGCATTGGTGGAATCTTGCTGTAGATTGGGTACGTAGCTAGGTGAAAGTGAAGAAATACGGAGAGGAAATTGCATTGCCATTGTAGGTAGAGGAGAAGGAATCCAAGGTAGGAAAGGTGCCACAGTTGAGTAACGTGCAACTGAAGCGCTGTCAGTGCAAGGGGGGCCAAGTGTACCTCATGTGGGTATGATAGAAGGTAGCAACTGAAAAGGTAGAAATATTGGTAGCAGAGGCAAAGCAACAAGAAGGAGAGTAGCAGAAAACACCAATGCCAGAGCTATCGGAAAGCTACAGTGACGTGTTTCCTCCTAAGATGCCAAAGGGCTTACCACCAAAGCGGGACATTGACCACAGAATTGAGATGGTTCCGGGAGCAACTCCAACAATGTGGGCTGCTTATCGCCTGAGCGACAATGAGTTGAATGAGCTGAAGAAGCAGTTGGAGGAGTTGAAGGAACATGTGTTCATCATGCCGTCGGTGTCATCCTACGCTACACCAGTCATCTTTGTGAAGAAGAAGACAAGAGAGCTGCGGATGTGCGTGGACTATCGTGTACTGAATAACGTAATGATGAAGAACCGGTACCCATTACCAAGGGTCAAGGAGTTGTTTGACCAACTGGGGGGAGCGCAGTTCTTCAGCAAGATTGACTAACGTTCGGGGTACCATCAGATCCGGAGTGTGGAGCAGGATGTGGAGAAGACGACGCTTTGGACGTGGTACGGCCATTTCGACTACCTCGTGATGTCGTTTGGGTTGACCAATGCTCCTGCAACATTCAAGAGCCTCATGAACAGGATCTTCCACCCTCACTTGGACCAGTTCGTGGTGGTGTTCCTCGACGACATCCTCATCTACTCCCGAACTCTGGAAGAGAATCAGTAATATTTTTGGCAGGAATTGGACATTCTCCAGAGAGAGATGTTGTTTGCTAAGCTCTCCAAATGCGAGTTCGAGAAAAGGGAGGTGGAGTTCCTTGGGCACATCGTGAGTGGCAAGGGTCTCTACATGGATCCAAAGAAGGTGGAAGCAGTCAAGGAGTGGCCGACACCAAAGTGCGTGCATAACATCTAGGTCTTTTTGGGGTTTTTTAATCACTATCGGAAATTCATCCGGGGATATGTAGAGAAGGGTGCGCTGCTACGAAAGGATCACTAGTGGGAATGGGGCAAGAAGGAGCAGAAGAGCTTCAAGGAGCTCAAGGCTACAAGGTGTGATGCTCCGGTTCTGGTGCATCCGCATTCATCCAAGGAGTGTGTCATGGAGATAGGTGCAAGTGACTATGCCATTTGGGCAGTGCTGATGCAGGATCACAGAAAAGGGTCACAGTCGATTGTGTACACGTCTCGCAAGCTACGAGGTGTGGAGCTGAACTACGCGATCCATGAGAAGGAAATGCTGGCGGTGATCCATGCCTTTAAGCACTGGAGGTGCTACCTGAAGTCGTGGTACTGTGTGGTCTTCACAGATCATTACGTCTTGAAGTACCTAACGACGCAGCCAAATCTCAGTTGCTGACGGACTCGATGGATGGAGTTCTTGGAAGGAAATTTTGACTATGAGATCCAATACAAGCCTGGGAAGGTGAATTTGCCAGATCCTCTATTGAGGAGGCCAAACTGGAGCCTCAACGCCATCTCAGTGCTAATGGGATCTCCAGTCATGCATAGCCTGTTCAAGCATGGCTATGGCGTGGACGGTGAGTTAACGGGTGGTGTGCTGAAAGACGTCACGTGGGATGGAGAATATTGGCAAAGGGGGCAAGAGCGGCGGATTTTCGTGTCGGACTATGCACCATTGAAGCAAATTCTACTAGAGGAGGCGCATGACACGTATTACTCGGGTCACTTCAGCTTCGACAAGACGCTCAAAGCCTTGGCGCGCCAGTATTGGTGGTCTTCTCTTGCGACTGATTGTAAGAGGTTTGTGAGAAATTGTGATGTGTGCCAACACATCAAGATGTGGAGGACCAAGCCACCAGGGGAGCTGCAACCATTGCCTGTACCAGAGAGGTCATGGACAGATATCTCGCTTGACTTCATCAGTGGATTGCCTGTGACGTAGCAGGGCAACAACCCGGTTTTGCTGGTGGTGGAACGATTCTCCAAGATGGCACATTTCATTGCCTGTCCTGAGAGCATCATGACTACTGGGACAACTCAACTCCTCCTCAGTCATGTCATCAAGCTACATGGAGTGCCGCAGTCATTGGTCCCCAATCGCGATCCACGCTTCACTTTGTGATTTTGGAGAGATCTCATGAGGAAGCTAGGCACGCGGATGCAGCTGACCACGGCATACCACCCATAGAGCGATGGACAGACAGAGCGTACAAAATAGACTTTGGAGCAACTACTACGGAGCATGGTCCTACGAGATGGAGAGGGTTGGGAGGAGAACCTTGGAGTGACAGAGTTTGGTTACAACTCAGCAGTGTCAGAATCAACAGGAGAGTCACCGTTTGAGGTGGTCTATGGCCACCAGCCACTTAGCCCAGCCACCCTTGCTATGGCAACATCAATTCTGGTTGTGGAGCAGATTACTAATGGCTTTGCCACCACTTGGGACGTGGTGCGGCAACGGCTGTTGAGGACACAGAAGTAGCAAAAACAGCAGGCTGATAAGCATCGATTGGCGGAGGAGGTGATCAGGTGATGCAAAACGCTGCTAACCTATAGCTAATGGGAGTTGGGAGTACCAAGCTGATGCCGCGATGGGTGGGTCCGTTCTGCATTCTGGAAAAGGAATCAGCCATTTCCTATAAGCTAGAACTGCCAGCTCACTACATCATCCATCCGGTGTTCTACATCTTCCTGTTTCATGCCTATCGCGACCCTAAAACCTTCTTCCAAGGTCGCGGGACAGCTCTACCTCCTACTGTCCAGGTTGACGACAGTGAGGAGTTTGAGATGGAGAAGATTCTGGAAGACTGTCAAAGGGGACATCAGCGTGAGTTTTCGGTGCAGTGGAAGGGGTACCCGGCTGAGCACAACTCATGGGAGCCAGAGGCAAACTTCAATGTCAGTGGTACCAACACTGTTCGCGAGGAGTATCTCAGGCGCGCAAGGACGTTGTGCCTCTGACGGGGGGGGAGGGGGTGAATGTAATATATTGTCCCAATGTTTCTCGCCTACTAGGGATCTCACCCAGGTTCTGGGGCCACTCTGGATGTTTTTCCATTCTCGGATATTCCGGCGGAAATCCGAGAATGGTCGGGCTTGACCCCAACAGCTCATGACAGCAAGGAGGAGGAGGAGTGAGCGTGCGAGCGAGCACCGGCGTGGGGGTGATGCCGGCGCTAGGGGGCTGTTTTGCATTTAACCCCTCGCAGCGTTCCGAACATGCCGCGCGAGGGTGGCAGTGCCCCTCTCGGCGAACAGCATGTGGATCACGCTATCCGCCGAGGAGTTCTTGCACCGGAGCCTCCGACGATGGACGCGGTCAACAGCGGCAGCAGAACGGTGGCTGCAACCGTGTGCCAATCGCAACACTTTACGGTGGTGTGCGCAACATCGCGACCACACCCACCGCCGAGACACACCCACGGTGACAGCGGGAGGCATCGAGCTAACGTGGCTGCCCGCCGAGAGACAAGATGGATCGTCGATCTGGATGATCGACGGTCGGGGACTTCTAGCACAAGACTCTAGGTGCAAGTAGGGCACCGAGTCCAGGTGCAAGTAGGGCACCGGGTACAGGTGCAAGTAGCTTGTTAAAGCAAGCTAGGAGAGCAGTAGGCTAGGGCTAGAGCTAGCCAACCATACAGTATAAATACCCTGTACATTGCTCATTGTGATAACCATGTAAACATGTGATTTTCCAGCTCTGGCTTCCAGACTTCTCCAAGTCTCTCTTTCTGCTACGACTGTGCTCTCTATACACCAAGGCTAAATCTTCAGAGGGCACACTCTCTCACATGTGTGGCGACAAGGGAGGAAATAAGCATACCACATAGTATTATTGGGGAAAAGAAGATATTGCTAGCCTCGCTCTTGACCTAACATTGTGGTTTTTTACGGAATGCCAAGACAAAGAAGCATTGCACATGGTTCTTTGGGCATTTCTACAACATTGAGATATATAAAATATACATTTCCTCCCTCGCGACACCTGAATAGCGGTGACAAGACCACTACCCCGGTGATCTTTATTTTCGATTTTAATGTTTTTTTCCTTCGTTGAATTTGAACCGCTATTTCGATGAACGAATTTAAAGGAACACATGAATAATTCAAAGGTGGAATCATCGAATTCAAGGTGTGTGGGTCGAAATTTCTTTTCAGGACCTTCGGTGATCCCTAATATGTTGCACAGTCCATGGAAAGTTCAATTTTGTCCATCACTGACCCTTTTTTTTTCATGCACAGGTCTGGCTCGACCACAGTCCTTGTGAATGTTGAGAGGTGCGATTACTGCGCTGGTGTTAAGCTCCGATATGGTGAAGACGGCACTACAATCGGAGCACTGTACGGAAAGTTACGGATTTTACGATAAATTCCCGGGTCCACGTCTACTGGGAATTCTCTCCTATACAGGCCAGATAAAATCTGGCAACCAGCCCTGAAGCAGTCTAAAGGGCCTGGTGTGTAATATAGTGTGCTGGCATGCGCAAGGAGGGTTGCGCATGCCTCTAGTTAGCTCTAACAGGGAAGGGAGCTGCCTACTGTGCAGCACTGCATAGCTGCCTTGGTCAGGGAGTCCTCTAACTGACTGGGCAAGACACATGCATCCTTGGCATGAGGTCCACACTACATCACCATCATCATGCATGGAGCCTGGGCCTTTCAACCTGCATGGGCCAATCTGGTACAAGCTTCAGGAGGCACCTGATCGACGGATCTGATGCAACAGCATGGCAAGATCAACGGCCGTCAGAGAAAAGCCTGCAGAGCAAGCAACCTCCTGGGGAAGCTACACCTGAACACCTGATGAAGCTTCCTCAACAAGGAAGCTTCTCCCTGAACCTGCAAGGATGCCAGTAACAACTCTGACCTACAGGAAGCTTCTCCTGGAAGGAAGCTTCCCCAAGAGGCAGCAGACCTGAACCACCTGAAGGAAGCTTCTCCTTCAGGTGGTCAACTTGCCAGGACCACAGGTATAAAAGGGGAAGCTCCTCTCAGTTCAGAACTATCCCAGCATCGCCAGTATCATCTCTCCAACACCACGTGCAAGGCTCCATGCCTTAGCACCAGAGCACCTTCAACAACGATGCTGCTGGAGTTCCTTCCAAGACCCCTCTAAGCCTGGCACTTGCGTGCCAGCCTGGGTGGAGGACGATGCTGGTGATCCCTCCAGGATCCTTGTAAGCCTGGCAAGCTCTGCCAGCCTGGGAGGAGGTCAATCCCTCCAAGGCCCCTGTAAGCCTGGCAAGGCCTGCCAGCCTGGGAGGAGGACGCCCTGACATCCTGAAGGCCGTTCACTGTTGCGACGGTGGCTGTGCCGAGACCCTTGCTCTGACGGCCTTGACGGCCTCGCAAGGCGTTGCGCCCCAGTTTAGGGCCAGGAGTTATGTCAGAGCACACTGCTGAGCTGCTTGCATAGCCGTTGTTCCTTGTACAATACTTGTACTTTTAACAAGATTCAACTCCATAATTCTTGCTTCCGCTAGTTTGTCAACAGAGTGTACAAGGCATGATTGCTGGGCATAAAAGATCCTACGGCAGCAGGGGACCCCCTTGCTGCATCAGAGCACGCGGTGGCTTTGTCGCTGCAAGCTCACAAAAACCAACATGGTATCAGAGCTCTAGGCGGTGCTCTCAGCAGTTTGTAGCAGCAGTAGCAACAGACTACGTTGGTGGTGGAGACGTTCTCCACCAGCCCTGTACAAGTGTTGAGCCAGAGGCGGAGGTGACGCCACTTCACGCGCGTGAGCGGCGTTCCACCTGCACAGAAGCACGAGCAACATGGAAGAGGAGAACGCTCAGTCAGCTTCTCCTGCACTTGATGACCAATCAGTTTTGCATGGCATGCGCATGGGCCAAGAGCAGGGGCGCCATGTCACAGACCACGCACAACGCCAAGCTGCAGAGGCGCAACGCTTGGCGGAGGAGGCGCAACGTATGGCGCAACAAGAAGCCGCAGCACGTCAAGCTGTGGAGCAAGAGAGGGATGCGCTGAGGCAGCAGATTGCCGCTCAAGAGCTCCTACGTCAACAGGAGCAGCTTACCCATGCCGCTCAAGCATCGCAGACGCAACAGCTACAACAGTCACATGCGGCTCAAGCAGCCCAAATTGCACAACTTCAGCAGCAGCTGGCATGGGCTCAGCAACAGCAGCTTCAACAGCAGCAGCTTCAGCAATAGCAGCAACAGCAGCAGCAGATGCAGTGGCAACATGGTTCACAAGGATCGTCTGCACATCTGCCCCAAGTAAGCCCTCCCCCAGTCGTGCAACCAGCCATGTCTCCACAAGTGCAGCCGGTAGCAGCACCACAAGGAGGCATGCCACAGCCGTTTGTGGCTCATCAGCCACAACCAGCTCCGATGGTGCCAGCCATGGCACACTACCAGCAGATGCACCAAGGACTAGGACCGCAACCCTTTGTGGCACAACCAGCACTAGTTCAGGCAGGAGCAGTAGTACCACCACAAGGGCCGCAGCCAATGGCACAAGGCTTTGTGCCACTCCCACATGCGGCAGCACAAGGGAAAGTATACCAAGGCCTGGAGGACGGTGTGCCCCAAGCAGCAACCTCATTACATCTGCACAAGCTCAAGGTTGACAAATTCGATGGCGAGAACTTCCCGCACTGGGCGCATAAGTTCAAACAAGCAGCCCAGATACATGGCATCTGGAAGTTCTACAACGGCTACTACACGCCTCCGCCCCCAGGATCGCTGTCTAGCGTGGTGGCTGAGTACAACTACTTCACCAAAGCTGCTTTTATGGTGCTGAACGACCATCTGACTCCTCGCATTCAGCAAGCCATACGGATGTACGAGGAGACTACTGAGCCAGCTCGCCAGGCTTGGTCCTACCTGCTACGGACCTACATGTCTGGCGATTCAACCTTCAAATCTCACCTCCTGACGGAACTGTCGCACATCAACCTCAATGGCTTTGACAACATCGAATCCTACATCAACAAAGCGAAGTCACTTCGCGATCAGCTCGCAGTGACAGACGCTCCTGTCTCTGAGCCTGTGTTCGTGACCTTTCTCCTCAACGGTCTCACCGGTGACTGGGACGACGTCCGGAAGGTACTCAAGTTCAAGCATGAAGCAAAGCTCACAGAAGCATACGTTTGTAAGATGCTTATGACAGAACAACGCGACCGGCAGCTGACAAGAGAGAAGGAGAGAATCCTAAGCAATGCGACTTACCAAGGTGTGAGCACTGCCGTGTCCACTCCTCAACCCTCGCGGAACAGCCAGTCCACGAGGAACTCCGCGTCCACCCAGTTGTCCGCCCATTCTGGACCGAACGCTAGCACCCGAAGTGCACGCGGCCAGAATGCAGGGTCACGTCCTACAGTGGAGTGCCATTATTGCAAGAAGATTGGGCACATGAAGCGAGAGTGCAGGAAAAGGATGTGGGATGAGTAACAAGCAAGGCGACAGCAACGTTACAGAGCAAACAACTCAGGAGGAAAGGAGGAGAAGAAGGCAGCTGGCAGAAAGGAGAAGTAGCCTAAGAGAGGCGTGAACAAAGAGGCAGGGAAGCAGGATGGAGGCAAGGAGAAGCAGTTCGACTACACAGGATCTGTCTTCCAGCTCTCAACTAAGCAGAGAGATGAGCTGGTACGCTCCACCTACGTGTGGTACCTTGACAGTGGGTGCACTTCACATATCACCCATGACAAGGCCTGCCTCCACGAGCTGGAACCCTGCTCCAAAGGCTTCGTCACCGTTGCGAACAAGCGGCAAGTGCCTGTTTTGGGCAAGGGAAAAATGACAGTGACTGAGTACGACGGTGCCCAGGTCAAGTTCGGGGACGTGTTGTACATACCTGAGATCGCGGTGAACCTCCTGTCACTCGGGCAGCTGATGAAGAGGGGCGCGCGAATCGTCAGCAATGGACAGCATGTCATCTTGAAGAGCCGTGAAGGCGAGACCTTCGCCGAAGGTCGCCTTCTTCCGCACGGCATGATAGAGCTGGACTTTGCAGCACCAGCTCCAACAAAAGGGCCAGATACGCCCTTCGCAGCAGCTAGTCTCCACCAGGTTTCTGGCGCAGACCTCAAATTGTGGCACAAACGACTCGGCCACATCAGCAACCAAACCGTACAGACAATGCAGAAGCAGGAACAGGTCAACGGACTTGATATCAAGGAAAGTGGCAGTAAGGATGCAGTAGAACCTTGTGAAGACTGCGTGCGGGCCAAGCTACCATGACAGATGTTTCCTCTGGCTACGAAATGCGACGTCAGCCAGAAGCTGAAGCTGGTCCACACCGACATTTGTGGACCTTTACCAACCGCCACAGTCTACGGAGGGCATCGCTACTTTCTGCTCTTTGTTGACGATGCCACAAGGATGGTCTGGAGCTATCCACTCCGAACAAGAGACGAAGCTCCAGCATGCTTCTTCAAGTGGCTCGCAATGGCCGAGAGGCAAAGCAACAGAAAATTACAGGTTCTACGCTCAGATGGTGCTGGCGAGTACACCAGCACAGAGTTTGTCACTCAACTGGAGGATCTCGGCATAGTGCAGCAGTTCTCTACGCCATACATTCCGCAGCAGAATGGCGTGGCGGAGAGAGCAAACCGCACAATGCAAGAGACGCTGAAGTCGATGCTACTTGGTGTGCAGCTCGACAACTCGTGGTGGTCGTTTGCACTACGGCAAGCAGTGTGGGTGCGCAACCGCGTGCCATACGTGTCGCTACCAGGCATGACACCCTTCCAAGCATGGCATGATGACAAGCCTGACATCTCCATGCTACGGACCTTTGGGTGCATGGCACTGTTTCATGTCCCAAAGGAGCGTCGGCGCAAGTTGGCGGATAAAGCAACATGGGGTGTCTTCCTCGGACAAAGCCCTAACATGAAGGGGTGGGAGTTCTACGACGTGGACTCCCATCGTGTCATCACCAGCAGAGACGCAATCTTTTTCGAGAACCTGACACGCTCCGCCTGGGAGGCTAAGCAGTCAAGTGAGCCTGCTCTACTTCAGACTTTCTACGACTCCTATGTGGAGACGCGAGAAGAGGGGGAAGCAGAAAGTGACCCACTCACCCTTCTTGATCTGGATAAGGCGGATCAGCA
>SZWC01006552.1:86905-101778 GCA_023375785.1 Penium margaritaceum
GCACTCACTCACTCACTCACTCACTCACTCACTCACTCACTCACTCACTCACTCACTCACTCACTCACTCACTCACTCACTCACTCACTCACTCACTCACTCGCTCACTCACTCACTCACGTACTCCCTTGCTCACTCACTCACTCGCTCACTCGCTCACTCACTCACTAACGCACTCGCTCATGCCCTCTCTCTCATTGTTTGTTGTTCATATCAGGTGTTTTTCTTGGATGCTGACGGCATCATCCACTTTGCGCTCTTGTTGGTGTTGAGAAGAATGAGGCGTAGGCAGAGGAGCATGGTGCGGATTGTGTTGCTTTTGTTGGGCTCAACACTGACCCTCTCATACCTCCTCAGTGCTCTGGTGCTTTGGACATAGGGTGGGCGCAATGCTGAAAACACAGGCTGCACAGGCTTTCTGCGTTTCATTTGGCTGATTGCCACGCTTATGAATGCCCCCTTTGGCGTACAAAACTTGTTGTCAAACACAAATACGACTGTGATGTCATGTACGTATCCAAGATTGCAAATAGTTTTGAAACAGGATCTGTCTGCATCAAAACATGTTTGATGAAAAAATCAAACACTTCCTTTCAAGGTTCTCTAAAGACGTGTGAAATCCACCCTCCTTAGTTGGCAGGCAGGTAGGGAAAAAGGTTGTAAATGTAACACAATGGGAGAAACACTTTGCAGTCTCTGTGAGTGAGATTGCAACAAAAGGCAAAAACCTGCATACCGGTTACTGCGCTCATCTGGTGACATAAGCGACAATGTTGCTTTGCCTACAAATAGGGGTAAATGCAGCGGCACGCCTTTTAGCACGGTGATGAGAAAGAAGTGATTGTCAAAACCTTGAGTCATAGAAGCTCATGCGGGACATAACGGGTCGACACATGCTGAGGTTCGGTATGAAGTGAGCAATCTTACATATAAAGGACTTGTAGATGCCTTGCAAATGAGGCCAATGGTCAGTTGACTCGGAAAATTTTAATGACCACGTGCGGAGCAACAAATTCCTTGCCAAGGCGCAAACACGTAGCACTCGGAGTCCATGAATTATTGTAGGTAAGCTGAGTAAATCGCCGGGTTGTCACCACGTCAGTGTAGGTAGCTTAGGTTTCTAGGACAAGCAAGGAAGCAAGTAAGCACGAGGAGCGGTGCGACGCCATGGATTGGGGCAAGCTTAATCCACATAAGAGTGACTCAGAAAGCAAGTGAGCGAGTAAGGAGGGAGCGAAATTATAAGTGCCATCCACGCGAGTCTTTTGACGTGGGGGCCCGGACGCCACCCACGGATCGAACCCAACCCTGGAGCAAACGAGCTCCCTGTGGTTTCTTACAAGCCGGTACAAATGATGCATGGTCACGAGGGATCAACAACCTTGCATCACAAGGCGAATTCATGCATGTGCGAGAAATTCAAACCACATCGGCCACGAGCGTATGTGGGTGCATCCACTCCTATGAATGTGTACCCCAAGTTAGAATGTAAAAGCATAAAGCATGTAAGATTTCATCATGACAGGTCAGCTCTCCATAGATTTGATGTTGGGGTGTGACAACCACTTGAGAGCTTGGAGCCACCGCTGTGCGCTCCATGATGCCCCAGTGCAGCACCCTGAGAGCTTTAGTCCAGATCAATCACTTGTAGTGATTATGTGCGTATGAGTAGAGTCAAGAAGTTACTTGCGTGTGTTACACCCATAACCAACACTTCCCCATGACCCATACGCGAACAGTCCACACACACGTGAGAGCATATACGAGTCACGAAACAACACGACTCACAAGACCCATATCAGTCATGGACATCACGAGAGCGCAGCAGACCAACAGCAAGCACAACCGCTTTGAATATGCAACTACTGAGAGCTTTGGTAAGGAAGTCTGCATGTTGCTGACGAGTATCGACCGAGACAACCTGAACTTCTCCCGTAGCAATGCACTCGCGTACAAAGTGATACTCAATCTTGATGTGCTTGGTGCGAGAGTGATGCATGCCATCGTGCTCAGTGATTGCCTTGGCTTTTAGGTTGTCGCAACGCAGGGTGATGCAGCGGATGGCAACACACACCTGTTGCAATAGGCGAGATAGCCAAAGAATCTCACACGTACCTGCACCAAGCGTCACGTACTATGCCTCACTAGAACTCCGGGCAAACAATCCTCGTTTCCCTCCCTTCCAAGAGATAGCATTCCCACTAACAGAAAAGAAGTAACCGGTGCGACTTCGAGCACGGGTGTCGTGTGCCCAATCAATGTATGTGTACCTGTTAACTACCACAGAGGGCTGAGCGCGATAGAGTGGCCCCACTCACGTAGTGGACAATGCGTAGCGGACAGCACGCAGTGCCGTCTCAAGGTGTCTCTGGCGAGGTTGTTGGGAGAATTGGGCCAAGAAGTTGACGGAGAAGGCCACGTCTGTCTGGACGGTGGTCGCGAGATACATGAGAAAGCCGATCACACTGAGGTAGTCGGTGACATCGAAAGTCTCTCACAGTTGCGTTGGATGAAGAGACTTCATCCAACATTGGCTTGCTGGAGTCATCAGTGTAGACGCAACGGGGGTGTCAGCCAGCAAGGAGGCGAAGCGCTCTCTCCTAGGCAAAGCACTCTGTCCTAGGGTACGAACGTATGTAGCATAGTGCACGTACAAGGTGCGACGCTGATGGAGACGCTCAATTTCCATGCCAAGGAAATACTTGTGATAGATCCTAGTCCTTCGTCTTGTATATGGACTGCATGAGTTTCTTCACTGATTGGACAGCAACGGGATTTGGAGAGGCAATGAGCAGGTTGCCAACGTAGACCAGAATGGCCACGAGTTGCTCTGAGGGCACACTTAGGAAGAGTGCAGGGTCCATAGTGCTACGTCTATAGCCACCTCTCTTGGAGGAGATATCCATGTTCCATTAACGCGACGACTGCTTGAGCCCACACAGGGCCTTACATAGTTGCTAGACATTGTTTGTGCAATTGGTAAATCCCGGTGGTTGGACCATGTCAATCTCCTAATCAAGTCGACCATGCAGGAAGGCATTGTTGACGTTCATCTGTTCTAGTTCCCAGTTGTGCTGGGCAACAAGACTCAAGAGTGCTCAGGCAATAGTGTACCGCCTGATCGAGGCGAAGGTCTCATCAAAGTCAACCCTAATGATCTGGGAGAACTCTTTGGGTGTGAGCCGATCAACTTTTCCATCACACTCCAGTTATTTCCACATGACCCAGCGAGCAAACACACCCCTCCCGTAGCCAATGGAGCGAGGAGAGGGAGGAGGGTGGTGGGACTCTAGACATATAATGAGGAAAGACATCCTCAAAGAAAAGGGTGTTGCAGACCTCAATGACACAAGACCGGTCAGCGTCCCGAAAATGCTAAGCCTTTAACATGGCCGAGACACCAAGAAAGGTACAGTGGCGGGCGCGGGGGCTGAGTTTGCCGTCCCGGAAGACCTCCGAGAGCCAGATGGCAGCGACACAACTCCAGACGCAAGCAAGACGTAGGTCTGCGCGATGACTGTACCAACACTCAAAGGGGGTGGCACGACGAGGGAGAGGGTCGTGTGGAACACGGTTCCAAGCCCAGGTCATGTAATACATGGCTTCAAAGGAGAAGAGAGGAGGAAGGGAAGAGGCACTGAGGAGAGTACGGACACCGTCAGCAAGGGTACGGTTCCAGCGTTTCAAGAAGTTATTATGTTATGGTGTTTAGGGGGTAAAGGACTCCATACACATCCTGTGAGAGTACAAGAAGCATGCCGTGGGTCTCATAAGCTCCCCTTCACCATCACAACGAAATACCTTCAAGCGAAGACCATGGGTTAGCTCAGCTTGGGGAAGCCAGGACTCGAGAGTTGAGCACACGTCACTCTTTTGGTGGAGGGCAAAGATCCAACGCATGTGAGAGAAATCATCTTCGAGAGAGGACGTATCGGCCAACCCCTCCCATTCCATCGTGCAAGAGGTCAAGGGGATAGGACCTGCGTGACTCAGAGGTGGAAACAGGGGATCGGTGCATTTTTCCCTGGGCAATGTGAATGTGGCATATGTGACGGTGCAACAACTTTGCATGCGTTGGTGTTATGCCGAGCGGAATGTAGGTTGTTTACAAGGATGAGGTGCACGACAAAAGACGATTCGGGAGTTCGGGACATTTGGATAAATTGTATTAAGCATTAAGTGTGCTTCGATAGCAAATATCGAGTACATCGAGTACATATACACAATGCTGAGAATGAGAATGAGGCATAAGTCAGGGCATTGGCGTTCAAGCAGAGCAACGGGTGCGAGGTCACACCATGAGTGGTGGATTCGAGAAGCTCCGCCGAGAAGTCGGGGGGCTTCAAGATAATCGTGGCACTTCTTTGTAAAATACTAGTGCCAGTGAGAAGTCCATGGAACAATATCGAAACGTGGATATGGGTTCGACACTTCTGTCGTCCTTTCTTGAAGGTGGTCGAAGGTGTCAGAAACTTTTGGAACAAAACACCGAAGGTCAAGGGAGTTGGCCAAAATGCCCTCGGCTAAACGGTGTAAAAATCCAGAAGTCGTTGCACGGTGGGCCATGAATGTAATGACAGAAATACCCACGTGTGAGTTTTAGGGACTCGTGTACGTTAGGGACGTAAGAGCTGGGAAAAGGGAGCGTACAACATGAAGAAGGACGGTGGTTGCGGGATGAGGCTCAAATGACGGAACGTGAAACAAAGAGTCACAACGCTTGCCATGGAAAACAACACGACTAGTGGTACGATGCAGCATAGATGCAACACTGTGGCTAGAGGAGAAGTCCATGCCTTGGTCATGGAGGTCCATACCTTGGTAACAGAGAGAAGACTCAGTTCAAGAGCGGACACGTATAGCACGTCGAGCAAGAAGAGCTCCTCCCCGTGGCCAACAAAGGGGACAACCTCGACACCCTTGACCGGCAGGAGCTGGCGAAAACCAATGCAAACAAAGCAAATAGAGCCAACCGGACCTAACGAGACAAATGAGGATCGGTAAGAGGTCATGTGGTGGGTAGCTCCCGAGTCCAGGATCTAGAAGCCACTCGACAAACGAACAGACACTGGATCACAGCTGACAGAAATAATGGCAGAGCGTGGAGGAAGTTGCTGGCCACAGGTAGCAAGGCAACGAGGCAAACTGAAAGACTGCCAGCGCTTAATCCATGGGACATAAACTGGGGAACATTGCTCAACATGACCCCACAACGGACCACGACAACTCGCGTACATAGCACATGCAAGTGTCCCCATAACTTAACTCACACTCCCACCTCCCTGATCAAGGAGTTGTTACTAATGGACGACATGAGAGAGAGAGCGGCATCCACGATGGTGATCGCCGTCAAGAGGGTCAGAAGCTATGACAACTCCTGAAGAGAGACATCGAAAAGGATAGGTAGACAATGCCCAGGATGGAGGAGAGTAGTAGCTGGGAGGGAGCCCGTAGAAGACAGGGCCACTTAACCCTGGAGGCAATCCCTAGGGGTAAGGTGGAAATGGTAAAGCCATGGTGGTGCTGTAGGCTACGGCATGTGTAGATGAAGATCTATGTGACTGGAGGATCTGGCTGAGGTGGAAGCACGAGAAGCACCACCACCACCACTGGAGGAATGGGTCCAGTGTGCACGCATGGCGGTCGTAAGGCAGGCATTGTCAGGTGGTGTAGGACACTTGGGGGCGGCATGGCCAGTGTGCCATAATTCTAGCACGGAAAAGTGCTGGAGGTGGATAAAGAAGAGGCGGAGCTGTCAGAACCCCGGCCTTTACCGTACCCTCCCTGTCCATTGTTGCCTGAGGCACTACCTTTGCCTTTGTCCTTACGACAACCTCCACCCTCACCACCCTCTTGAGACACGAGGGAAGTAGCTATCGTGGTGGAGGTGGTGGATGATGGGGCAGTGACTGAGGCGGATGAAGAGGGAACCGCAGCGGTAGATGCTGCAGCTGTTGCGTGGTAGATGTGCTCTTTTCTGTTACGAGCTCCACCAATCAATGAGGCGCTGAAAGGTGAACTCCCACAAGGCACCAATGCCTGGTGGTGCATCCTCGGGAACAGAGATAGCGGCTAGGTGCTCAAGTTTGGAGGCTTTCACCTCCCGGAAGATGTCACACAACTCGGGGATGAGGTTGTTGACAATAGAGAGAACAGTGGGAAGCTGTCTAGGCGCAGTCTTGCCAAGGTTGCGCAACAAGCATAGACTAGGGGCCTAAAAGGCGTTGGCAGTCTCATCAGCACGCATAGAAAGTGTTTTGATCTGGACGGTGATGACACTCTGGATTGCATGCTCAGTCACTGTCATGCGACGCTTGATGAGCGTGTAAGCGCCGACCAGGCTAGTAGGCATGCGGCGGGCAGTTTCGGCATTGTACAACCCGATCTTGTCAGTCATATCATCGGGCCGAGCACAAATGAGAGCACGCAAACCATGAGCAGATTCAGAGTCTACGGGGACAAAGGGAGGATTGGCTAAGGGATTGGGTTCATGGTAGTATTCCCAGAGCTGCTTGTATTGTGCCCAAGCAATGAAGAAAACCTCACAGGAGTAGAAGGTGAGGTTGGAAGTAAAGTGGGGTTGAGTAGAGTCAAATTCAGGTTTGCGCTGCAATGGTGATGTTAGTGCTTTGCCAGCGGCTTTGCAGACATCGGTTACGACTGCGAGAGGGTTAGAAGAGGTAGATCCAACAGAGGCGGATGCAAAAGCGGATGAGGTGGAGAAAGCAACAGCAATGCCAGTAGCAGCAGAGATGAAGGAGTACCACGTAGTGTAATGAGGCGGTTAAGAACCAGGTCATCAATGTGATTGGCAAAGGATTCTTGGTCAGCTTGCTCAGCACACAACTTTTTCTTTGTGTTTTTCTGCGTAGTGAGCACAGCTTGGACGACATTACGCTTGCACTGTAGCTCAGCTTGCAATGTAGCATATTGTTCATCGTCGACTGGCATGATGCCGACAACATGACTCTGCCAATAAAGTTTTGGCAGAGTTTCCCTTGCCCTAGTGGGCGTGGGATAAGTATGATTGGCATGTCAAGGCTCTGCTACGAGGCAATGGACCTGACGTACAAATGTAGAAGCCATACAGAGGGAGCAGGGGCAAGTGAGAATTTCAGGCTCACCAGGCCTGACGGCAAAGTAAAAACAAAGGAGAAAGAGCTACTGCTGCACAGGATGCCATAACTGCGATGGTGGCAGACGTGGAGACAATGAGGCAAGCTACACTTATCTGTGCGGCCGGCGTGAGGGTGGAGATGGCTGAAGCTGTCGAGACAATCAACTGAATGTGATGAGTTGCTAATGAAGATGAGGAAAACGACGAAGAGGCGTGGATGGAGGTCACTACACTAAAGAGTGCAATTACAGCCGCTGCTGCTGCCGACATTACTACGTCTACTACGGCTACAATTTGGATGGCAACTTTGACAGCAACTACTGCTAGGGGAACTTGCTCAACGCATCTATAGTGTACATCTCAATGGTCCTACCAGTAGTAGTGTTGGAAGGTGCACGTGCAGCACGTGCTGCAGTAGCAAAAGTGCAGGCAACAACAGCACTAGAGACACACGTAGCCTGTAGGCTAGAAAGGATGTCAGATGAAGGCCATCCTGCTGACTCTATGGTAGATGTAACCGGAAAACTTGCACGGTATGAAGCAGGGGTTCTTGGAACTGATGCTACAGCTGCTGGTGCTGCTCCTAGGGGGACAACACGTTGACACTGTTGACGAGTCCTGTGGGCAACAAGTGGGCTTACAGGGGATTGATGAGGTTGGTGATCCCGCGGTGGCCCTGTGGCTGGCGTGTCCTACGCCGTCGGTGAGTCATCAGCGGCAGACTCAGAGTAGGCCACGTACACAATAGCGTCATCTCGCTTGTCATGCTTGGCAGGGTCGTACTCTTCACCGAGATTATACCCGGGGCTGTTGCGCCAAACCTACGATGACACCTCACCCTCCACCCTCTCCTTGTAGTACGCAATCTCATCATGGACATTGTCGCGCTCTCGTGTGGCCGTTGGTGAGGTTCGAATGGGTTTGATTATTGGTGGAGACACCAGCGTGTTGAGTGTACGGCCTATGTAATGTAGCCACTCAGTAGAGAGGTGGAAGTCAGAAGGTGTGATGCTACTGTTGTTCCTTCTGCTACTGCTACTGTTGTCGCTGCTGTTTCAACTATTTTCTTTGTGGCTGCTGCTACTATTGTTGCCAATGCTGCTGCTGCTACTCCTACTGTCGCTGCCGAAGGTGCCTCAAAAGCGTGGACATCGGAAAAAAGGCTGTGGCTATGGCCACAACAGCTATGAAGTGCGACTTCTAATGCCAGAAGTGACGGATCGCGTGAGTCATGGCTGAAACTTTGACTGCAAGTACCAAGGCTGATGCGGGTGAAAGCAGTAGCGGTGAATTTTACTACGATGGTCGTAACCACGGCTGATGTGGGCACGAGCAACAGCAGTAGATGCCGCTACAGCGGCCGTAACTACGACTGATGTAGGCATGAGTGGCAGCAGTGGATGCTGTTGCAATGGTTGTAACCACGGCTGATGTGGGTGTGAGCAGTAGCAGTAGATGCTGCTGTAGTGAGCATAACCATGGCTGATGCGGGCACGAGCAGCAGCGGTAGACACTACTGCAATGGTCGTAACCATGGCTGATGCAGGCGCAAGCAACAGCGATAGATGTTGCTGTGGTGGCCGTAACCACAGCTGATATGAGTGCCAGCCGAAGCGGTAGAAGTTGTTGTTGTGGTCGTAACCATGGCTGATGTGAGCACGAGCTGCATCGGCAGAAGCTGCTGAGGTGGCTGCCAACGCCAGAGTCGAGAGATGCGAATGAACGCCGGCAGTGCTCAATGGAGCAGCATTCGACAGTGTCAAGGAGAGCAGACAACCCCTTGGGGTGCTGCCATGTGACTTGGGCAACGAGGTAGTAATGTGGGTGAGTAGTGCTTGCGCGAGATCAGCGATGAGAGTGTTGACACACCCACCACATGGAAGCAACTGGACGAGGAGGTCGCAGGATTGCAAGAGCAAAAGGATCTTTCCTTCTTGCTCTAATGCCAGTAGGCAGCTTGGGTTGCCGGGATAAGCAATTAAGCAAGTAAGTAGGAGGAATGATGCGACGCCATGGATTGGGACAAGCTCACTTCCACATAAGAGTGACTGAGAAAACAACAAGTGAGCGAGTAAGGAAGAAGCAAAGTGACAAGTGCCAGTTGACCGGGGGTGCGAGTCTCTCGACGTGGGGCCCGGACGCCATCCAAGGATCAAACACAAGCCTGGAGAAAATGAGCTCCAGGTGGTTTCTCACACGCCTGTATAAACAAGATATATGGTCTCGAGGGATCAGCAACCTGGCATCACTAGGCTAATACATGCATGTGCGAGAAACTCAAACCACATCGGCCACAAGTGTATGCATGCACTCCTATCAATGTGCATCACATGTCAGAATGTAAAGACATAAAAACTGTAAGATTTAATCATGAAAGGCCAGCTCTCCATAGATCTCATGTTGGGGCTATGACCACCACTTGAGAGCTTGATGGTGGAGCCACCACTGTGCACTCCATGATGGGCCACAGTGCAGCACCCTGGGAGCTTTAATCCAGATCAATCACCTAAAGTGATGATGTGTGTGAGAGTAGAGTCAAGAGGTCACTTGCGTGTGTTACACCCATAACCAACTGTCAGTGTCGGCTAGGTCATTGTCAGAAACCTGCACGGGTGGACAACTGAACGGTGAATAAAAAACACATACCCAAGTCTTAATCACCGTCAAACATGGAACGTAGCCCAGAAAAAAGGTCACACTTCCCAAACTACCGAGGTTTGTGTTGTTTATATATTTATTTTGAAACAACCGTACCCCTAGTGGGTAAATAAAAGCAACCTCACCCCTAGTTTGCATATGAACATCATTTCAAAGTAAAGTTGGTGTTGAGGCCGTGACATGACATGCATGCTGCATCAGCATTGACATCAGCATCTCCGCAAAACTATGACAAACCCCTCTTTTGAGGGGTTTGTGATCGTTTTTTTATGAAAGGAGGAGTTTGTGCACGGTTTGCATGGGGGGTTCGAGACTCCCCATGCGTTGGAACCTGGTGGGTCCCATTATTGTGGGACGCAGTAGGTGCCCACGTAAAAATAAAACCGTAAACCTCAAATGTATTTTGGGATAAGGTTTTATCACGATTTGTATCGAGAGCGTTGTGGATTTTTGTGTAATGAGAAAGATATGTAATGTTGAAAAGGGTGTTTTTGCTCGATTCCAGTCAGGCAACAATCCCTTTTTTTAACATGCAGACCCCTTAATACAATGTACCATGTTATGCCCGGGCAAAACATAGGAAACCCGGAATTTTAATATGGGATTTGTGCAATTCAAAAAAGAAAGAAAGAAAAAGGGTGGACGTTGTGAGGGAGGGACAACCTCATGACACTTGAGTGCGGTGACTTGAATTGCTCTCTATACATGTTTTTCAAAACGGCGCAGTTGCCAAATCATGCCAAACAGGGGACTGATAGGAATTGCTCCTTAAAATTAATGGCCACTCCAAATCTCCCACAAAACGCCTTGGTTAGGAAGTCAGCTTACAGAACGTCGGCACCCACCCGGGTGATGTAGATCACGTGCTGTTGCACAAGGTCACATACGAATGATGCATAGAGAGAGGGTCACGTCCACCGTCTCCCCAACTAAGGTGCTCGATCATCAACCTTTAAGGTGTCTTGTCCTTAAACTGTGATGGATGTGGAGGTTGTGGAGAAGCGCCGAAGAGATCTACAAAGTGATTATCCACAACACATATATAACATGCCCGGTAAAGGCAACAATGACCATCATCTACGATTGTGAAAGATCCCCATCCTCGGGAAGATTGCAATAGGCTACAGTTCCTTGAGACTTTAGGTATTCTAGAGGAGTACCTTCACGGCCTCCAAGGATGGAGAAGCAATTCAGAGGTCATCGACATGGACTGAGATGGAAGTCAAGGGATCAGGTGAATGACACAGAAGGAGCGATGGGTCGCCATCACTCTGGACATATCCCGCTTGCCGTAGGGTTCCTATGATCTGTTGGTTCAAGCAGTACTATTATTGCTTGAGCTCGCACGAGACCTTTGTAAGGCGTGAGACCTTGGTGTCATCATCAAAGGCGGGATATTCGACCATGTAGAAATTCACATCCAATGTGCCACAGAGGAAGGTGTTGTTCCAATCCGTTTGATGGAGCTCCCAGTCATTCTGGGCCACGAAGTTAAGATTTACTAGGCCATTGTCATGCATCAAACAGGGGCAAAAATTGTTTTTGTAGCTCACACCTTCCACTTGCAAAAGTTCTCTTGGCCTTCAAGCGATCCTTCTAGCTGTTCAGTGAGTCATTTGGCGTCCATTCCTGCGAGAGACCTACTTGGCATGGCTGTCAGTCCTTGTGGGACATCGAGGAGCTCATAGACACCGTGCCGTCTAATGACCATGAGCTTTTTCTCACAAGCAACGTGCCAGGGTGTTCTATCGTTAGACAAAAGCGTCTCTTTCAATGTGCCTAGGTCGGACAGCTGATGGGGAAAGATTACAATGAGTAAAAAACATGCATATGGTGTGAGATGGATCTCAACCAAGTCCACAACAGCATTGTATGCGGCTCCAAACTCATGACTAGCTTATGACCGACCTGGCATGCTAGGTGTATCTCTTGGGATGTCGTCTGACCACTAACAAAATGGCCTTTGTAATGCTCACACTGTTGCCTAGACCTAATTTCGATTGGCAGCCTGGTACGGATTCAATTGCTACAACTATAATCCCTCTGTGTCTGTCCACAGCTGGAGAATGATTTCCCATGTGTCGAAACCTATCTCGTGAGTGTTGCCTGGCAATGGCAACTTGAATTCCGTAGGTTGATGCTCCGGAGGAGCGCAACATGAGGCACAAGGACGGAGGGGCAAGGAGCTAGAAAATGCCCAATGTGGGAGGCCATGGTCTGTTGTGATGTTATGGGCTGCTGGGTGGTATGACTCTATGCAGTCCCAGTGGGAGAACCCAACTGTAGCTAGCTGAGCCGCTCCTTGAGGATAGAGATATCGTCCGGTGGGCGAGCCTCCTCTGTGTCGTCGTTGGATTCAGGTCGGGCACACTCACGAGCCATGCGTTTGGAGGCCACGATCTCATCCCCTGTGGCGGTGATGCCTGCTGGGTCTGGTGTCAATCGTTGCTTGGGCCCGGACGCATCATTCCTCACTGAAGGAGGTGGCTCTTGCTGAGCTCATATGTGCAACAACTGTTAAATTTCTAGCATAATAACAGGCTCTCATCCTACTACGTGCGGAGCTCAGTGTTGGCTCTCATGCATCGGATTTTATGTTGGCCAATCCTCCATGCTTCATTGAGAAACTAGAATGGGCCCAAAGAAAATTGATATGGTCTGTATAACAGATTCGACAGAATCCTTGGCCGGCCAAATTCGCGGTGCTTGAGGGTCTCTGACCCTTAAGCCATCCCGTCTCACCGCAAAAAGACCCAGGTGACCCCACTCGAGCCAAGTGGTTCCTTCGACCGGTTGGCGTGGCGCTGCCACGCTACACTCCCCCCAGTTAGAGTGAGAGCTGCCTCGGCATCTCCGGCAATTCCAACGTGAAGTTTGAGCCCTGGAGCTCTGATACCAATGGAACGGATTCAGTGAAATCCTTGGCCAACTAGGCCAAAACCGCGGTGCTTGAGGGTCTCCGACCCTTAAGCCATCCCGTCGCACCGCCCACAGTCCCAGGTGACCCTGCTCAAGCCACGTGGCTCCTCTGACCAGTTGGCGTGGCACTACCACGCTACAGTCTACTTCTTCCTTCCATTTTCTAGAAAGGTCACAACTGAAATCTGCCCCATCTTGAGGCCTTCACTTTTTAGAACTATGTGATGAGTTGACGTTTGGCTAAAAGAAAAGCTGTGTGAAAGAATCTTTTTAGGGCATGCAAGCACATGCTAGGTCAAACATGAAACCTAGTGGTGAGAAGAGTAATTACAGCACTAGATGCTGACTAGGTATATTACAGGAAAGGTAAAAACAGAGGAAGTATGATGGATCCACAACAGGTTTTTTTATTGGGGAATAGCAGCTAGCCCACCAGACCCCATCATCTGCGTTGTGCCCAAATGCACTGAAATGGAGTAGGCACATGAAAGAACATAAGTGCAATGAAGCTCCATCTCCTGAGGCACTGGATTAGGTCACCGAGTGCCTGGATCTCAACTGTAATTTTTATAAACATCTTCGTAAACATCTTCAAATGGTACAGTTTAGTGCCAGTATCATCAGCAGACTACAGATCCAGGAATTAGGTCTCTGAGGCACTGGAACATGTCAGCGGGTGCTGAGGTCTTGACCTCCAAGAAAATGCACCAAACACATAAAAACAATCAGAAACAGTGTGTAATTAGACAAGATAGGTTTTTACAACACTTCCAGGTAAAGCACACAATATGGGATCTCCTGAGGCAAGGGTACAAACCACCAAGTGTCTGGGTATTAACCACCAAGAAAATCATGTCAGCCATCAATGGGTGAACCGGGTTATTGGGACACGCCAAATACCGTACTGCCGCATAAATTCACAAATTAAATAATTTTTTTTTTCCGGTTCCGGCCCATAAATCTGTTCTGGCTCCCTCGCCAGTGGGCGGAAATTATTTTGAAAATGGCCTTTGAAAATTTCCTGTCAAAAAAGAACGGAACTCTTGGTCGTTTCCCTGTCGACGTACTAGCCGCGAATGCTTTGCCAGCACGTGGTGCGCTGCCCTCCACGGTGCGGGCACATCGAGGGACAGCGCACCACGCTCGAGCAGACAGCCGGCTATGTGCAAGATGGGATTAGAACAGTAGGTTCTGAATTTATGAGTTCCCCCTCTTTTGTTTGACCCCCCCTAGCCAATGGCCCAAAATTCAGCCCCGGGTGCTCGAATTAAGCTGAAAAAACATTCCTTCCCAAATGACCTTCCGAATTTTAGCGGCAGTATGGTAAATCAAACAAGCGGTAATTTAGCTATTAGATAATCATGAGAGAAAACTATGAAGGGCACTCTGTGCATCATCTTCTGATGCCCAGACAACTCCAATTTCATAGACTACTAACACTCCCCTTAGGCTGAATGGGCTTTCATGAAGGTATCAGTTAATGATATAGACACATCCTCCCTTGTTGAGAGGATCTTGGTCTCAAGGACCCCAACACCATTGAGCCAGAATGAAACTTCTCCCCTTGTATGCAAAAAACTAGGCACCTGTAGCCTGGAGAGATCAACACATCTCCGCCTCACTTGAAGGATCTTGAAAAGAATAACCACACAACTGCTACACATTATAGAAGCTGAAGATGTGAGGACAACACGTGATAAGGGAAGATGGAGCTACATTAGCTGCCACTTGCACTAATCACTCATGTAGTTCTAGGCACCTACCTTGCACCGGCTCCCAGAAAAGGACATAAGAGAAAACCAGTCTAAAATATTAAGTCTGGTGACTTCCTAATGGTCACAGTTGGCAGGATCCTCTCTACATCACCCTTATCAGACTAAGACGTTGCAAGCGTGGAGAAAATGCTGATGAATGCCCCATGACCAGAGGGAGGACGTGAACAAAAATATCTCACATTGGGTGAATACTAAAGGTCCCAACAGGCAGGCTCCTCTCAACTACGCTCATTGGACTCCACTGTTGTAGGGGTAGAAAAGCTGGTGCTAGAGGCTCCTAAACTGGAGGGGTCAACCTGAATCTCTCTACGTAAAGCTCACTATGACACCCGGTGATTAAAGCACACACACACACACACACACACACACACACACATACACACACACACACACACACACACACA
>SZWC01006552.1:108652-129995 GCA_023375785.1 Penium margaritaceum
GAACCGAGGGTCTGCTGCTGTTGCCAGCACGTGACGGTCCGTGAGCAGCGCGGCGTACTTCTCCAACTTCGCCATGACGGCCTCGAGGCCCGCGCGCATGTCGGCCAGCAGCTGCTCCTTCATGTTCAGCCGGCCCTGTGCACCGCGCCGCTTCTCCTTCTTCTCTGCGTTGATGGAACGCACCTGCCAACCGTGTGTCTTTGTCAGCATGCTCTAAAAAAACGGAATGACAAGGATGAGTGTTGGGTACTTGGACCCGCTGATGTCGTCAGTGTAGGATTTGAAGGGCTTGAGAATGAGGGTCAGCAATGCAATGGTCCCCCACTCCTCATGGGAGGGAGTCAGCAAGGTGCCGTCTCGGCCGTAACCAGCAAGCCATGGCACAAGGACTCCGCGGAGGAACAACACTCGACTGCACATGTCGAGCGTTGAGTTCCACCGAGTCTCTGTGTCAAGGTGCAAGGATTGGTACTTCACTCCTGCAGTGCCGCATGCAGTGATGATAGATTGCTCCCTCGGAGTGCTGCGAGTTGCAAAAGTTGCAATCTGCCGGGCTTTGGTGATGACGATGGACACGGCGGGGAGGGACAGCAAGTCGTTGACAGCCAGATTCATGATATGGCCGAGGCAGCGAATGTGCCCGGCCTTGTCAAAACCGCAACCTGATGGAATGATGTGGCAGTCAATCATGGTGTCATTCGTGCTTTCGTTGTCCACAGTGATGCAGAACATGCGGTCCCACAGCCCCCGCCCCTTCAAGGCTTCTGAAAACACCTCAAACATGGTCAGTGTTGTGGGTGAATCTGGGACGGCAGGGAAGGACAGCGCCATGCTCTTTACCTTGAAGTCGGCTACCCAGTGGGCCGTGATCCTGACGTACTTCATGTTTACGTCGGATTTCCAGCCGTCGGTGGTGAAGCTGATGGCTGAGGTTACTTCGGCAAGCATCCGCCGGAGCCTCTTCCGGAACGCCACAGCTCCAGAAACGATACCGCGCGCGATTGTCATGCGCCCGGGCAGCTTCGCGAACGGGTTGCAGTTCTGGAAGGCCGTGTCAAGCCAGTAGGACTCCATTGATAAAAAACTCACGTTTTTGTCAATGACATGCTTCCATATGCAGCACACGAAGTACCGCTTGTTGAACGTGCAGCCTACCCCTGCGACCGCCCACTCAATGACCGTCGTACCAGCTGCAGGGTCTGCTCAACGGCTTCAATTGCTGCAGTTACGGCGTTCGCAGTTGCGGCTTGAAGCGCGGCGGCCACCTCCATCTCCTTCAACTGCTCAAAGAGTTTCCTGTGGGTCTTGCGAAGGTGTTTGCGCATGGCGGAGGTGTTGCCCTGCTTGCAGTTGTAGTCCTTCCTGCATGTTTGGCAGTCTGCTCGGTCAGGATCCGCCAGCTGCTTTTTTAAAAACTTCCAGATTACAGCCTTGTATTGCTTCCTCTTGTTGCATGCGGCTTCACCGTCCTCGCCTTCCGACTTGTCATCGTCTGAATCACCGCGTGGAGGAGGAGGTCGTGTCTCGTCCTCGTCAGCCATGGCGGCTGCGGGACAGTGCCCCGCACCATAGGAGGTGGCGGGTGGCCGCCGGGACTTAGCGTGTAACAATGGCCGTGCGGAGTGTGCTCGTCGTCGATCGACGACGAGCAGTTCGGAGTAGCGTTACTAAGCAGCCCGGAGATTAGCGATGGAGAAGCCTTCGGCAGGCTGTCCGTCAAGTCTTGTCTTACATGTATCGAAAAAGTAATACGTGCATGTCCATGCCGTCCGGTCGGCACTAACCAATGTCATGCGGACAACAATTGGCACGTCAACGTAACCATAGACGTCATCATAGGAAGGTACACGAGTGCAAAAACGAAGCATCCTCCATGAGGATGCTTCATGAACTTTTAAGCGCAGCTTCCTCTTGGAGGAAGCTGCGCTTCCACTTGGAGGAAGCTGCGCTTAGAAGTCCTACCATATCCGATGACGTGGCAGTCATAAGCGAACTATGAAAGAGGTTCAACGACTGAAAAGGTGTGTAAACCTTTAGAACCCTTTCTGGCTTGTGTTCGATGCATGTTCCATGCATGTTTGCACCTCATACAGCACGCACGAGGCATGTGCCTCATGGAGCATGAGCATCAACTGAGGTGTCCATAGCTTTGTTTGTTCAACAATTCAAAAAAATAGCGCATGGCAGATTCGACCCGGTCCGCACGGCATTTTATCCCCCCCCCCTACCCCCAAAACTAGGACTGAGAACCGCGATTTGTTTGCGGTTCTGAAATCGGAGGATCGGAATCGCGATTCTGATCCAAGAACCGGAATCGCGATTCCGGAACCCACATCCCTGGAACCTGTGTGCACCCTTAAGGACACGTGTGCCGGACGTGCGTACCTGCCCGATCGAGCGCTGACTGTAGTTCGACCAGTTACATTGTTCAAACAATCAAACTGTTAGGACTGCACTCAACCAGCATAGTCCGTTCGAGCTACGCTCGATCGGACTGTGCTCGATCAGCACGGTTTGATTGTTAGACCTATGTATAAAAGTTCAAACCACAATAGTTTCATTGCTGATTCGCACTAAAGCACAATGTGTTGGATAGGTTTGTATGTTCGAATACGCGCGGTCGAAATGTGATTCACGAGCACTGGACGGCGTGATGCGAGACGACTCTACTTTATGTGCTCGAAGTCGAGCAGGATCTGGTCATTTTCCTGACTAACAGTCCCCCCCCCTCTGATCCGATTCCAGAACTACCCACGATTCCAGTCCGATTCTATGATCAAAGAATCGGAATCGTGGGCACATGGAAGAATCATGGAACCGCGATTATTTAATCTCGATTCAAGGAATCGGTGTGCACCCTTGCTTGAGGCGGGTATGTCAAAATTCACGGGGACAGGTTTTCCCTTGTGGAAATGGCAGTTTGAGATTGTCATGAACGTACGTGGCTACCTCGACATCCTAAAAGGGACCGAGACAACACCCGCCAATGCGATGATGACGACGCATGCGACTGACCTTGCAGCATGGACAATGAAGAACAACATGGCTCTCGCCATACTTGTGATGTCCATCAACGAGACTCCACACTCCCACATCATAGGATGCACGTTGGCTGCCGAGGCCTACGCAAAACTCTCACGCGTGCATCAATCAAATGCTCTAGCAAACCAAATTTTTATCTTCCAAAGGTTGATGTCGATGAGGGTGAGCGAAGGAGAATCGATACCCGCATTTTTGCAATCGTTCGACAATGTGCTGCAAGAGGTCCGGCAAATGGAATGGAATCTTGACTCCAACATGCGTGCCATGATCCTTCTAATGGCGCTGCCGAAAAGCTGGGGGTCCTTGATCACCATATTTGGCGGTTAGAAGGAGGCGGATCTGACGTATGAGGCTGTCGCCAAACACGTCCACAACAAGTCCATGCAACGTAGTGGCAGTGAGGCAAACATCTCAGCATATGCCTCTCGCTTTGGTGGACAAGGTGCAAGCTCTCGCTCCAGTCAAGGCAACAGCGGAAGCGGTGGCGGTAGAGGGAAAGGCAACGGTGGCGGGAAGAGTTCTAAGAAGCCTGGAAACTGTCACAACTGTGGCAAGGCTGGGCAGTGGGCTAGGGATTGCCGTAGTCCCAAGAAAGAAGACAGGAACAAAGGTGGGAAGGAAAAGAAGGAGCTCACCAACATGATTGTCTAGGGGGCTGCCCATGAAGGGGGCATCGATCCTTAGGCCCGGGGCATTCGCCCTTGACTGGGGCACCAACCACCACTCATCAAAAGAGAAGGGTGGATTTGTCTCCATGGTCGAATCTGTCATGCGCATCAAGTGTGCAAACAACGGCGTCGTCCAAGCCATGGGCGAAGGGGACAAGGTGATCACGTTCAACGTGAACGGTACGGAGAAGGCGGTCAACCTTCAAAAGGTAGTGTACATGCCCTCCTTTGCAGCCAACTTGTTGTCCGTCTCACAAATCACCGACAACAACATGACAGTGGTGTTCACCAACAAGGAAGCGGTGGCCCTAAAAAACGAGGACATCTAGATTTTTTACACCAAAGACGACCTCATGCTTCAAGTTCCAAGAGTCGACGGCCTCTATGTGCTTCAAACCAAAGTCACCAAGGTGTCGGATGAGGGACTCGCATGTGCCACCAAGACAGTGGCACCGGAGCAAAATGATGGACCACTGGCGACCATTGCGGCCCCCACATCAACCAAGGACACTGATGCTGAGCTGTGGCACCGGCGATTTGGCCACGTGGCCAACAAGACGCCACAGACAATGTAGGAGAAAGAGGCAGTCCGCGGTATGGAAGGGTGCACCATGAAGCATGGCGAAGGGTGTACAATGTGTGAACCATGCCTCCAAGCGAAGGCAAAGAAGAAGCCGTTTGGGAGAGGAGGTCAACGAGCAGAGCATGTCTTGAAACTGATGCACAATGACGTGTGTGGACCCTTCCACACACCGTGTCATGGAGGAAGCAAGTATTTCCTGACCTTCATTGATGACCACAACCGCAAGTTGTGGATCTACTTCCTCAATACAAAGGGAGAGGTCAAGGAGAAGCTCCTCGAGTTCGTTGCCATGGTGGAACGGCAAACGTCCAAGAAAGTGAAGACGCTCTGAAGTGACAACGGGGGTGAGTACGAGGCATGCAAGCCTTGGCTCAAGCATCATGGCATCCACCACAAGAAAACCACCCCTTACAACCCCCAAAGCAACGGCGTTTCCGAGAGGATGAACCAGACCCTACTCGGCATGGTGCGAAGCATGCTCTTCGACGCCAATCTCCCACCTCGCTTTTGGGCTGAAGCAGTAACAACGGCTTGCTACCTCTTGAACCTCACACCAGCGACCACCTTGCGGAAGCGTGGAAAGGAGCAGGACAAGCAGCTGAAGACCCCACAGGAAGCATGGTCAAGAAACAAACCCAACGTATCTCATCTGAAGGTGTTTGGATCAACTACATGGGTGAAGATCCAGTCCGGAGAAGGTGGAGGCAAGCTGGACGCACGTTCCAGGAAGTGCGTCATGGTTGGGTACGACACACCACACAAAGCCTATCGGCTTTGGGACCAGGCGGCAGGCAAGCTCGTGAGGAGCCGCAATGTCGTGTTCGACGAACGCACCCTTGGAAAGGGAGAGCTGCTAGACCCGATCCTCGCTCCCAAAGCGGGAGAGTGGATAGTGTTGCTTGAGTCCGGAGACCAAGCACCTGGCTTGCTTTGCCAGCAGGTGGTGGGAATGGGAGAGTAGCTGCGGAGGATGACGCATCATCTGACATGGACGCGAATACCGATTGTACTGTCTTTTGTGGCTGTTTTTCAAAAAAGTGATTTCTACCTCGTAATTTCCACTCTAGTTTACAATTTTGTCTCCAACCTGCCAGTCCATGACTTGAATCAGACAGTTGGTGCTGAGTAACATTGCCTATCCTCTCCCTTTTTCCAAGAAAAAAAAAGGGTGAAGGAGGTTTGGCTTGGAGCCACCTTGGTCCACCACGGGTTTGAAGCGAGGCACACATAGTCCAATAGTGTGTCCTCTATCCCGTTAGAAAAAAAGAAAAAAAAGGGAAGAGGGGAGAGGGGGTTGGAGGAGGAGGTTGGAGATGGAGAGAGCCAAAGCAAGGCCTTGCCACAAGGATGGCCGGCCTTGGGACCGGACTCTTCGCGGTCTTGGGGTGTGCTCCGAGCACCAGCTCTCGCCGCTCCAATGAACGCGCCCTTGGGATCCAAGGAGCATCGCAGTACATTAGCGCCCGGCGTCCACCTCGCGAAGTTGCGCCAGGAGGCGACGGCTAGAGGGGGAGGTGCCCGCCCGGCGTTGCCAAAGGGCAGAACGCCAACATCTCCAAAGCTTGGACATCAGCGCGAGTCCCCCGTCGCGACCGCTCGGCAAGGCGATGGAAAAAGTCAGTCGATGGCCGTCGAGCTCGGTTTCGGCAACGATGCCACGCCCACCCCGATCACTCGTGCAAATGACGAGGAGTTAAAGGCCACCAAGGGGAACATCGCTGATGGCGATAACCTTGACAGGGTTGCCGAAGGAGATGAGCATGGAGATGAATCACCCGATGAGCCAGCGGATCGGGTGTTCATTGAAGCGGATCGCGAAGCTGACGACGAACCGGACGCACATGACATAGCCAGCAAGGGTAGTGAGGCAGGCAATTCTATGCCGAAGGCACCTGAAGTAGGTACTAACCAGGTGGAACGTGCATCCAACCGCGTGGACGACGAGGGTCGTGCTCTCGTTTTGACGGGAGGGGAGTGAGCCCGACCTGTAAGCCGGCCGAGTTCAGCGGCAGCGCAACGTGCGCTCGACAACGCCGCACGTTGCCTGAACATCGACAAACAACTCGATCACCTCCGCACCGGCCTCCCTCCTGAGGATTTCAAGCTGGCCGTGACCGTCATGAGTGCGCTCGCATACGACGGTGACATGGTGCGCGTCACGCTTCGCGAACGATCGTTCATGGTGCAGTAGATGAATGAGAAGTTGTATGAGGAGAACGGAAAGTTGATGCGCAAGGTCGCGGACGCCGACCACCGCGCAAAGGTGGCGGAGCAGGCGCTCGAGGAACTTCGCGCCAAGGAAACCAAAAACTAGCTTGATGTGCTCAACGCAGTAGTCGGTGCGGCGCGTCACGCAGCCGAGGTGGAGTTGGGACATATTTTGGAGCGCCGCAAGCGTGAAAGTACGGAAAGTGAACGTGCGAACGTTCGCGACGTGCGTCGAGCTCCAGTTGTCGATCATGCTCCTCGCTGGAAGCGAATGTGCCTGAACCACGTGCTCTTCGAGCTCCAACTCGGGCCCAGAAGGAAGGCGGGACTAGCAGCCATGTGGTTCTTGAGCAGGCCGACTGCTACGATGGCACGTGCGACGTCAACTTGTTCCTGATGATTCTTTAGAGGCACCTCCGCCTTGCTCGTATTGAGGAAGAGGAGTGGGGTGTAAAAGCTATGCTTTCCTTGAAGCTAAAGCCATTTGAGAAGCTGACGGGGCTCTACAAGTAGAAGTAGCAACACTCGGACCCCACCTGGGAGGAGTATTGTGAACTGATGCAAGAGCTGTACTCCAAACCTTCTGACTCGTAGAAGGCAAAGAAAGAGCTCAAAAACCTCGTGCAGGGGAGCATGTCGGTGGAGCGGTATGCCGAGGCATTTCTGAAGACTGCAAAAAAGGTCCATGATCGCCACCTGACAGAGCAGGCCAAGATTGATCTCTTTCAGAGTGGTTTGGCCAGCCCGTAGTTGCGAATCTATTGCCTTCACGACAATGGCAATGAGTGGAAGTCCTTGCACACACTAGCAGCTCGCGTGTACGCGCTGTACAAGCAGAACTCCAGCTTGTGAAATCGCGACGCGCGTGAAAGCAGGCCGACGCGTGAGGTGCCATCAGCGCCAACGGGCGGTGCACCAAAGCGGGCAGCGGAAGCAACGTCTGAGCCCTCGAAGAAGTTCCATCGAGATGGTGGAGAGAACAACTCCCGCTCTTCTATCATCTGCAGACACTGCTACCAGGCTGGGCACATTGGACGCGACTGCCCCCAGTGTGACCAGCAGCAGCAGCAGGGACAACAGCAAGGCCAATAGCACGGTTATAGCGCGCGCCAAGGCGGAGGGCCAAACCGCTTCCACGGTGGTGGCCAGAACCGCTTCCATGGGGGTGGTCAGCACCAGGGTGGGCAGCGTGATGGCAACGGAAATGCCCCTGCCGGCCAGAGACACCCTCACGGAAAGCAGCGCCAAGGCCAGGCATTTGCAGCCATCCAGCGTCAGGGGGCACAAGGTGGTCAGCGTGGACACGGACGCCCCCATGACGATGACCAGGACTTCAAGGGAGGTGCTGGGGGATGCGTCCACCATCCCCAGCATGGTCGTGAGCAAGATTTTCACGATCTCCAGTAGCTACCGGTGGGCTGCTATCTAGGGTTACGGTGAATCATGGGAATGATGAGGACAGGATGTTCATGTTTTGTGATGATGATGTCAAAAACTTTGAATTTTGATCGGCACATCATTTCTCAACCATTTATGTGCCTTTCACGAATCCTGAGTCCCTCTACCATGATCGCTCTTGCCCACTCTCATTTGTGACCAAAGAAAACCTTGAAAATCGTACGAGCCTGGTTGTAGTCACTAAAGAAAGTTGGCCAGATGTGATGGAAGCTGCACACAAAGCTCATGAGAAGAACTCTCTAGCATCAACAACAGTGGCCGTGCCTGTGGGTCCAGGAATGAACGAGTTTGCATTTTAAGGATGGAAACTGCTGGCTTCATTCACCAAAGAACATCGCATGTGGGAACTGTTTGATGACATGGTTGAACTATGAGGAAGCACTCATGCTTATCGGATCTACCACCTTGAGGGCAAGCCTCCAGTGAGCCTTTTCATACGGAAGTCCAAAGCATCGATGACCATGCAATTCGATGGTAAACTGGCAGGCACCCCTACACGCATCTTGGTGGACACTGGGGCGGATGACTCGTTTGTGAGCAGTGCATTTGTATGCACATGGCAATTACAGTACACGCCTCGCACTGGCACGGTGGTCGTCGGTGATGACAAAGAGGTGTCAGTCCTTGGTGACTGTGTGACATGGCTCACACTGCCCGGTTTCACCACCAGTGTCCGCCTCACCGTGCTTGATCTCATGGATCCGTTTGACGTTGTTCTTGGAGACCCGTGGCTTGTGCACCACAAGGCACTTATGTGCTTTGACTCAAAGACATTGCAGATAAGCAGTGGAAGGAGAATTGTCACCCTGTCTCCAATCCCACAAATTCAACGACCCGAAACGAAGGCTCAATCAAGCCTCTTGGCACTCCAAGTGAAACGAGGACTTCGACAAGGTTGTCGTTGTTTTCTTACAAACCTGAAGAAAATGGACAACGAGACAAAGGGTGAGAGAGAGAGAGAGTGTGTGTGTGAGAGAGAGACAGAGAGGTAGTGTGAATGGGGGAGAGAGATAGAGAGAGAGGTATATACATAGAGAAAGAGAGAGAGGGATAGAGCGAAAGAGAGGGAGAGAGAGAGAGAGAGAGGGGGGGGGGAAGCAAGAGAGAGAGAGAGAGAGAGAGAGAGCGAGAGAGAGAGAGAGAGAGAGAGAGAGAGAGAGAGAGAGAGAGAGAGAGAGAGAGAGAGAGAGAGAGAGAGAATTAATGTGCACCATTCAAGTTCACTAGTTTCTTAGTGCATGGTGTTAGTGCATGGTGTCGGAGCACACTAGAACAGCACACTAGAAAGTGAGTGCATGATCTATCCACCATTCGACATATATGGTCCTACTCCAACTGATGCACACACCTCTCCTCGGCGTATGTAACAACAGAAGCCGGTGTAGACACATGCATGCAAGTGATGAGATGGGCATGGTGCTTTGCCCATTAAAAAAATGTCAATGATGGAAAAGACTGAAGCGAGCATTTGCGGATGACTCATCCGTCATTTTTTTTATTCAAGTGGAGTGGAGGATGGAGAGAATGGTTATAAACTGGAATGGAAGCTGTAGTCCAGCCGTAGAAGCCCCCTTAGAGGAAGATGGGAAAGAAGAAGGACAAGAGGTTGATAGCAGACTTGAAGAGTCAAAATCATCAATACAAAGTGGTTGTAGATCTTTTGCATCATTCACTACATATCTTGAAGCTCAATGTTCAAAATCACAAGAGCTCCTGGAAGAGGCACTACCGCATCAGGCAGATGTGCCTACTCTAAAGAGTGAGGAGATGCAAGAGGTTGGAGCCAAGGCGGATGTCATACACAAGGAATTGTAATATTGGTACCAATAGTGGCACCCAAGTCACAAAACGAGATACATGCTGTTGAGCGAGAGTGCCCATCTCACAATGATCACTCAGATGAGACTGAAGAGCGCTGTCTCCTCACGACGTAGAATCTGACCATGGAAGTAATTGTTGAGCAAGGCCAGAGAATGGTAATGCTTACTATCACATCACCATACATGGGGATGGCTAATGATGAGGGTGAGCATGGGGAAGAAATTCTCTGAAAGGTGTAGGAAATGACCCCGGGAGCCAATGGCCAAGGAATTAGGAAAAGGTGGTATAGGCTTCCGCTTCATTATTCTTGTAGGCTGGTGGCCCAGAATTATGTGTAGAACACCATCTCCTCGCGACATAGGAAGCAACCAGACAAGCAACTATCCAACAAAGCCATGAGATGGTGATGGCTGCCACATGATCGTGCCTGAAGAAGGCTGATGGTGGGGGTGAGGGTGAAGAAGGCTATCTCCTTATGGAGAAAGAACTGCCTACACAGGAGAAAAGTGAGGCAGTGGTCATGGCAGCGACATCTTCGTGTCTGAGGAAGGTTGATGACAAGGATGAAAGTGGCGAACATTGTCTCTTGATGGCATAGCAACTGACCACGAGGGTCTCCTACCGATCTAACTTGAAATAAATTATCACACTTGTAAAATGCGTGAGGCAGGGAGTCTAGAAAAAGGAAACAAAAAAGGAAAGAAAAAGATAGTAGGAAAAAATTATTTTCATTTTCCATGAGTACCCCTTCAGTTGGGGCTTTCATTCTTTACCTTTTTTTTTTCAACGGACCTCTTTTTCTCAATCTCCCCTAGTATTTTCTTTTGTATAATTTGGTTCAGCTATGATTTGGCCGAGATGGAAGAAAACCTGCACAACTTCATGATTACATGAAAGCAACTGAATGCACCCTCGCTGGCACCCTCGATGCAAGGTATCTCCATTTTTCTCGCAAGGTGCCAGCTGTCATCGTGCCCTTCTCAGCACTTCAACATCTCAAAACCAACTCTTGCCGCTTTATTGATAGTGGTGCTCCTGCTAACACAACGTAACATTGCCATTTCTGGTTCCAGTTGCATGCACAATGCAGCTGGAGCTGATGTTACTTTCATGTTGCCAGCGCCTTACAGTGATGCCATTTCTAAGCAAGCTACACAATGCTGCCATTGTGGTGCAATGCAGAAACACTTGTGCCCTGCTTCTGCATTAGGTTGTTACTAGTGCTGTGTGATACAACTACTGCTGCTGGTTCATACGACACATTGCTACTGATTCCTCCTACTATAGCACTACCCAAGCTGATACTGCTGTTGTTAGTTTTCGTGCATCTCTCATTGTACTCTGTTGTGTCCTCCCGGCTTGTGTACATCGGCGTGCAGATGACTGGTGGCAAGACTTGACGCCACTGGAGTGTCGCTCGGTGGAGCCGACGCACGCTGAGGCCCACTCATCCGTCCCTGGAGCCTCCTCCCTCTGGCGATGCGCTCAGCTCCATCGGCAGGCCTCCTCGGTGGTCGGGCCGCCGGCGGTCAGTGCCACTGTAGATGCTGTCTACGTGCACCTAGCGCTGTGTCTGGCTGTGGCATTGCATCTGCAGCGTCATGCGGTGCCTAGGGTCCATGTCTCCTGCTGTATGGCCTTGTTTGGTATCGTTGACTGTCGTAGGCACTGCCTGGGTTCGGGCAGCCATAACTCCTTGCTGCTACTTTTCTAGCTGATTCTGACCACACGACTGCGTTCGCAGCGTCGGTATTATGGTATAGTCCAGTTTTCAGGCAAAACAGACGACGCCCGGGCTTTGGGCTGTCGGGCGTCTGGCAGGGCTCACCGAGAAAACCCTGCCTGCCAGAAAATAGGTCTAGCACTATTTTCTGATTGGCTGGTTAGCTGAGTAACAAGTTCTACACTAGTGGGGGGGACCTAGAACTTGGAGGGGTCTCCCATTGTTGCTCATTCTTCATTCCTAATCAGTCAGTTCAGTTTTTAGCTGCTTTCTGGTGCTAACACTGGCGCGAGCGTTTATGAGTAACAAACCCAGAGCTTCCAGACTTGGACTCTAGAGCAGCCGACTGAGGGGGTAGCAGACTTAAGCAACGAGCGTAGAAGCCCGCACGCTGCATCAACAACAATGTTGCCCCAACCTGTTGCCTAGGTCTTACAGCTTGGTATCAGAGCCAGAGCGTAGCAGCAGCAGCAGAAGACTTGCGCACAGGTCCAAGACAACGCCGGCGGACCCCCATACGCGCCAGTGCAGGGGAAATGCTGCCAGATTTTTTTCCGGCAGCATTGACCTGCCTGGTGGCGGCGTGAGATTTTTTCCCACGGCCACTGGGCCAGGGGAAATGCTGCCGATTTTTTTCGGCAGCACTGACCCCCATGCGTGACGCGAGGAGATGGGCAACAGGCCGCGTCCAACACCTGCAGGTGACGACGCACGCTGCAACGTCACCCAGGTGCAGTGACAGGCACCAACACGAAGCAGCAGCAGTCTGCAACAGCGACAGCCGTAGGCAACGGCAGCGAGCAGTGACAGTAGCAGCCAGCAGCAGCTGCGTGCAGCAGCAGCAGCAGGCAGAAGCAGTAGCTCGTAGTAGCCCACAGCAGCAGCAGCCCATAGAAGCAGCTCGTAGCAGTAGCAGCCCGCAACCGCAGCCCCTAGCAACAACAGCAGCCCGTAGCAACAGCCTGCAGCAGCAGCGAGCAGTAGCAGCAGCAAGCAGCAGCTGTAGCAGCGTGCTGCAGCAACAAAAGCAAGCCGCAACAGCAGCATGCTACAGCAGCGTCTGCATCGAGCAACGCCAGCAGTGACTACTGCTGCTCGCTGCCCGCAGCAAGCGAGCAGTGAGGAGCAGCCCACTGCTGCCAGCGAGCATCAGCTCACTGCCAGCAAGCAGCAGCTCGATGCCAGCGAGCAGTAGCCCGCTGCTTGCAGCTAGCAGTGGGCAGCTGCCCACTGTGACAGACGAGAAAAGAAAAGCGCAAGAAAAAAATCCCCCATCCCACCAGCTTCGCTGCCGCGGTTGCATCAGCTGCCTTTGTTGCTGCAGCCACCACAGCAGCTGCAACAGCCCGGAGCAGCAGCAGTTGCTGCTGCAACTACAGTCGCAGCAGCAGTAGTAGCAGCAGCTGCAGCAGCAGTTGCAACAGCAGCAACAACAGCTACAGTAACAGCATCAACCGCAGCAGCAGCAGTAGCAGTACCAATAGTACCAACAGCAGCAGAAACAGTAGCTGCATTAGCGGCCCCAAAAACCGCCACTGCTGACGTCAGCATCCCACTGCTGATGTCACTACTGACGTCATCACCTAAAAAAAAGCAAAAAAGGGGGGGCAAGGGTAGGGGGAAGTTAACCTAAGGGTGGACAAGACATCCACCGCCCTCAGCTGACGTTACTGCTGATGTCAGCACCACAAACAAAAAAAAAACAAAACAAAGGGGCATCACATCATGGCTGGTAGCCCCACTAGGGAGGGGTCCTCCTCTGTTAGAGGGACCCCCATCCCCCTTTCTTGCAGCGGCTGTAGCAGTAGCAGCAGCAGTAGCAACAGCAGCAATAGCACCAGCAACAACAGCAACAGGAACAGCAGGAGCAGCAGAAGCAGCAACAACAACAGGAGTAGAAACAACAGCAGAAGCAGCAGCATCAGCAGCAGGAGCAGCAGCAAGAGCAACAGCAGTAGTAGCACCAGCAGCAGCAGCCCCCTGGTGGTGTTGGCGACAACCCTGATCCCCTCGTTGCTCTTCAGCAATAGCTCGCTGCCTTGATGCAGCAGCTTGTGGCACTGCAACCGATGGTCTCTCAGACTGCCACCAGTGCACCGCCATCCTTCACCTCTCCCGGGCACGCCAGTCCAGCTGTGTCTGCTGCCACGCATTACCTGGCAAAGCAGCAGACTCAGTGCCAGCGACAGATAGTGACCTCCATCCTTGGCCCCACTCTAGGTACCGACCGCAGGCAAAAGGACTTTGAAACTTCGCCGCCGCTGCTTCAGGCCGGCGAGCAGTTCCGGAGCTGGGAGCTCAGCTTCCGGATCTGGGCATAGGGTGAGGGCCTGTGGGCATACTACACCCTGCCGTATGACGCCACCATGGCCGACCAGTTATATGACGCTGGTCGTGCTACCCGTGCTCTAGTCCCTGTTGCCCCTTCGGCTTCCCGCCTCGCCCTCGAGCCCTTCTTAGGCAACCTCACCGCTAGCGCAACACCGGACCCTGCAATCGCGTGGCACGTCCTCACTCGTCCCCATCGCCTGTCCAGCGAGGCTGAGACCAGCCGCCTGTTGCGGGAGTTCAACTCCCTGCACATGGGGGATACCGAGACGGTCACCTCCTACTAGCAATGGGCGGAGGACATCCTCCGTCGCCTCGCGACCTCTGCCCCACTCCCTCTGGCCACGCTCCTCACCATCAAGCATGGTGCCACCAAAGCTTACGCGGACGTCTTTTTCCATTACTCTCACGACTTCCTCTCCACCATGGCGGCCCGGGGCACCCTCATGCCCTGGGCATACAAGCTCTTCCTCCGGATTGAGGAAGCTCGTCTGGAGTCCTGTCTCCAGCGCACGGAGGCCCTCGCCTCCCCTGCCGTCGCATCCGTGGCTGTCGCTTCCCCCCTCACAGCGACCTCATCGTTGTCGGGGAAGAAGAAGCGTCGGAACAAGAAAGGTAAGGGTCCACAACAGCAGCAGCAGCGACCGTCGACCGGGTCCAGCGGTGGAACCTCGGTCTGCCACAACTGTGGCCAGCCCGGGCACAGGTGGTATACGTACCCTCTACCAACGGACGAGGCGCGCGTCATCGCCACCATGCGTCGCCAGCGGAAGCGCCGTCTCGCCTATACCGCCGTAGCTGTCGCCGACTCTGACACTTTGGCCTCATTCAGCAGCTCCATCACTGCGGTTGCTTCGCCAGTCCAGCCGACACCAGCGCCAAAGCAGTCAGTGCCGACACAGTTCTTCTTCTACCCGGGCTCCGGTGCCATCACCCCACAATCCGTCTACAGCCCCGGGTCGTCCTCTCGTGAGCGTCAGTTGGAGCAGTTCATCGCACTCCAGCTCGGCTTGCCTCGCCCTCCTCCCCAAGGAAGTGCGAGTTGCATCCCTTCCTGCTCTCCTACCCAGCCTTGCATGACTGAGACTGAGCTACGGTCGTGTCCTGTTGCCTCGTCTGTCTCGTCGTCTCCCATGGTGTCCGCTACCCCTTCCCATGACGGCGTTGCATGGCTTGACGGTTGGCAGTCTCGGTTCTCACCTCCTTCCACCACGTCAGCGTCCCTTTCTTGCTGCCATGTGACTGTTAGCGATCTGGCGACCTCGGTCCAGGACCCTGCCGATACCTGGATCATCGACTCTGGGGCCACACATCACATTACGGCCTATCGTGAGGCCTTCGGTATGCTCGGTCCTGTTGGCGATGTCTTCGGTGTCCGGACAGGCTCTGGAGAGGTGCTGCCTGTCCGTGGTGTTGGCGTCGTTCGTTTCCGTGGTCCTTCTGGTGATGTTTTTTCTGACCGATGTCCTCTTCGTCCCTAGTCTCGAGCTCAGCCTCCTCTCCGCCACTGCCCTCGACCGCATGAGCATGGATATTGTGCACTCGCGTAATGTTGGTACTGTGTCGCTGCGTCCGTCTGGTCTTGTCGTACTGCACGCCACCGCCCGTGGCAACCTGTGGCATGTACCTCGCCTCTCCTTCTCTCCTTCCGTCTCCCCGTCGGCCGCCACAAGCCATGTGTTTGTCACCAGTACGCTTTCTCCTCAGCACACTTGCCTCTTGCACCGCCGCCTCTGCCACGTCCACTCCGCCGCCGTAGACAGCATGCTCCGCACCCAGCCGGCCAAGGGCCTTGACCCGGAGACTTTCCCCCTCCCGTGCCCCACTGAGTGCATTGATTGCGCTCAGGGGAAAATACATCGGTCCACGTACCCTTTTTTCTTCCTCCCGTGCGTCCGTCCCTCTCGACCTTGTCCATTCCAACGTCATGGAACCTCTCCGTACCAAGTCCGTCGGCGAATACGGCCGCTATGTCCTCACCCTCACTGACGACTATTCTCGCTACCGCTGGGTCTTTTGCCTTCGACAGAAGAGCGATGTCGCCCGAGCCATCCAAGAATGGCTCGTCCTCGCGGAGCGCGAGTGTGGCCGCTCTCTTCGCCGCTTTCACTCCGATCGCGGTGGTGAGTACATGGGTGAGACCACGACCTTTCTCGCCTCCCGCGGGATCCACCATGAGACATCCGAGCCCTATACGCCCGCCCAGAACGGTGTCTTCGAACGATGGAACCGTACCATGGCCGACGCCGTCCGCACCATACGGGTTGTGTCCGGTCTTTCTGATGGCTTCTATTTTGAAGCCATGGCTTACATGACCTGGGTCTGGAACCGGATTCCCCACGGTCCCCTTCCTTGCCAGTCCACACCGTACCAGCATTGGTGCGGTCAGCGAGCTGACCTCTGCCCGGCTCGTGTCTGAGGCTGTGTGGCCATTGTGTGGCTGCCCGTCCCGCAGTAGGGCGGCAAGCTCGCCCCCCGCGGACGTCCTTGCACCTTCCTTGGTGTCTCTCGTCAGTCTAAGGCTTGGCGGTTCTAGGATCCCTCCCAGCACTGCACCGTCGAGTCTCGGGATGCCCTCTTCTTCGAGGAACTGTTTCCTCGCGACCTCATTCGCTCCGGCTCGTCCGTTTCTATCCCATCGCGTTGGGGAGTGGTGAGTATGTCCTCCGTCCTGCCACTTCCAGATGACACATCCATTAGGCCCTCTGAGTCGGTAGCCCCAGTCGCGTCCGCTGGTCCCTCCGAGCCGGCAGCGCCAGTCGCGTCTGCTGGTCCCTCCGGGCCATCAAGCCCAGTCATGTCCACTGGTCTTTCTAAGTCGATAGCCCCACTCGCCTCTGCTGGTCCCTCTGGGCCAGCAGCCCCAGTCGTGTCCACTAGTCTCTCTGAGCCGGTAGCCCCAGTCGCCTCTACTGGTCCCTCCGGGCCAGCAGCCCCAGGTGCGTCCGCTGGTCCCTCCGGGCCGGCAGCCCCAGTCGTGGCCACTGATCCCTCTGAGCCGGCAGCCCCAGTCGAATCTGCTGGTCCCTCCAGGCCAGCAACCCGAGTTGCGCCCCCTGGTCCCTCCGGGCCGGCAGCCCCAGTTGCGTCCACTGGTCCCTCCGGGCCGGCAGCCCCAGTCACGTCCGTCGGTCCCTCCGGGCCGGAAGTCCCAGTTGCGTCTGCTGGTCCCTCCGGGTCGGCAGCCCCAGTCACGTCCGTCGGTCCCTTCGGGCCGGCAGCCCCAGTTCCGTCCGTTGGCCCCTCCGGGCAAGCAGCTACCGACGCGCCTGCTGGCCCCTCCGGGCCAGCAGCCCCGTCCGCCTCCATTGGCCTGTCACACTCAGTGCCATCGCCTGCCCTGCCACGCTACACATGTGGCCCAGGCGGTAGCCTCCGACCCAGACCGTCGGTGAGCGCGCAGACCGTCGCACTGCGCTCCGTGGCGCCTTGACCCCCCGTGGCCCCACGTGTCTCCTCCACTCCCACGGTCGTGAGTGGGGATCCTGGCACCAAGGCCCTCGGCTTGACCACCTCGGCCATCATTGCAGACCTTCACCCGGGCTCCACACTGGGCTACGCCATGCTTCATCACGAGCATCGGCACGCTGTCGTGGCTGCACTCGCGCGCATCCCACCTAGGGCTCGAGATGCACACGCTCTCTCAGTCCGCTCCATAGCACGCCCGGAGGACCCAGCCACCCTGCGCGAGGCATGAGCCTCTCCTGAGGCCGCACACTGAGACGCTGCCTACGCCGATAAGCTCGTCGCTATCCGACAGCACCATGTGTACGACCTCGTCGCCCTTCCTCCAGGTCGGAAGGCCATCGGCGCCAAGTGGGTCTTTCGGCACAAGTGGAAGCCCGACGGGTCCTTGGACAAGTACAAGGCACGCCTTACAGCCAAGGGGTTTGCCTAGATTCCTGGGATCGACTACGACCAGATCTTTGCCCCAGTTGGCCGGTTCACCACTAGCCGGGCGCTCTTCAGCCTGGTCGTCCAACATGGGTGGGAGGTGCATCAGGTGGATGTGAGCAACGATTTTCTCCATGGTTCACTGGAGGATGAGGAACTCTACATGGTACAGCTCCCAGGCTTCGATGATGGCGCTGGGAGAGTCTGGCGACTGCGTAAGGCCCTCTATGGCCTGAAGCAGTCGCCTCGGTGCTGGAACCAAGAAATCAGCACCATGCTCCTTTGTGGCGGGCTCCAGCGCAGCACCGCTGACCCCGCACTGTTTGTCAGTCCACGAGGCCAGACTTTCGCCGCTGTTCTAGTTTACGTCGACGATCTCCTCATTGCGTCGCCAGACACGGCTGCCATCCAGCCTCTCAAGGACTTGCTACACGCCGCCTACCAGATGAAGGATCTCGAATCTGCCAGAGTCCTCCTGGGCATGGAGTTCGAGCATGATCGTCCCCAGGACGTCTTGCACATCCACCAGGCCGCCTACATGCAGACGCTGTCCACCCGCTTTGCGGGGGACCTGCCACTCGTGCCGAGTGCATCCTCACCCATCTCACCCGATAGTCAGGTGAAGCTGAAGAGTCCTGACCCACCTATTGTGGGGGAGCCAGTTGACGTGACCTCGTATCTACGAGTCATCAGGTCACTGATGTTTCTGGCGACGACGAAGCGCCCAGACATCGTGTTCGCCGTCAACCTCCTGGCCCAGTTTTCTCAGGAGCCGCGTCACCTCCACTACGAGATCGCGATCCGAATAATGCGCTATGTCGTCTCGACTCCTCGGCGAGGTCTCATGTTCCGCCGTCAGCCGTCTGTTGTCGCAGTGGGCTACACCGATAGTGATTGGGCCGGTAATCCGGAGGATAAGAGTCGCACAGGCTGGATCTTTCTGATTGGCGGCACAGTTGTGTCCTGGCGCCGTGGCAAGCAGGGGGTGCATTGCACGCAGCACTGTTGAGGCTGAGTACCTTGCTCTTGGCTCAGACGCATGTGAGGGTGTGTGCTTGCATCGTCTATTGTCCGAGTTGCGTCAGCCTGTTGCATCCATCACGTTGCATTGTGACAATGAGAGTGCCATGGTGATCGCCGACATTGATGACGTGCATCACACATGCATAAAGCACATCAACATTGAGTATCACTATGTGCGTTTGTTGTTGCATGATGGCAGCATCAGCATCGTGTGGGTTGAGAGAGCACGGCAGTTGGCTGACTTCTTGACCAAGGCACTGAAGAGCGACTCGTTCAAGAAGGCTATGAGTTCAGTCGGCGTGCGTTCGTGAGTGACTCTCTCTGTCCCTGCTTGCGTTTCTGCTTGGCCTAGGGGAGTTTGGTCGTTGACTGTGTCTCAGCCCGCACATGTGCACTACGCCTGTGAGTCATGGGGGAGTGTTGGTTTTCGTGCATCTTTCATTGTACTCTGTTGTGTTCTCCCGGCTTGTGTACATCGGCGTGCAGATGTCTGACGGCGAGACTCAACGCTACTGGAGTGTCGCTCGGTGGAGCCGACGCGCGCTGAGGCCTACTCACCGTTCGTTGGAGCCTCCTCCCTCCGGCGATGCCCTCAGCTCCATCGGCAGGCCTCCTCGGCGGTCGGGCCCGCCAGCGGTCACTGCCACTGCAGATGCTGTCTGTATGCACCTAGCGGTGTGTCTGGTTGTGGCATTGCATCTGCAGCATCATGCAGTGCCTAGGGTCCATGTCTCCTGCTGTATGGCCCCGTTTGGCATCGCTGACTGTCGTAGGCACTGCCTGGGTTCGGGCAGCCATAACTCTTTGCTGCTATTTTTCTAGCTGATTCTGACTGCACAACTGCGTTAGCAGCGTCAGTATTATGGTATGGTCCAGTTTTGAGGCAAAACGGACGACGCCCGGATTTTGGGCTGTCGGGCGTCTGGCAGGGCTCACCTAGAAAACTCTGTCTGCCAGAAAATAGGTCTATGACTATTTTCTGTATGGCTGGTTAGCTGAGTAACACGTTCTACACTAGTGGGGGGGAGCTAGAACTTGGAGGGGTCTCCCATTGTTGCTCATTCTTCATTCCTAATCAGTCACTTTCAGTTTTCAGCTGCTTTCTGGTGCTAATACCGGCGCGCGCATTTCTGAGTAACAAATCCAGAGCTTCCAAACTTTGACTCTAGAGCAACAGAATGAGGGGGCAGCAGACTTAAGCAACGAGCATGGAAGCCTGCACGGTGCACCAACAACGCTGCTGCCCCAACCTGCCACCTAGGATTTCTAGCTACTATCACATGGTGTCCTGGCCGCAACCTTACCTAGGGTTGAAAGTACGTCCAAGAGAAAGACATACATTTTGGAGAAACAAACCCGTGCCGCTTCGCCCCTCAAAACCGTTGTCGACCAAGGCAAGCACCTTAACAACAAAGTGCTGGGTAAAGAAGTTTCTTGTGTGGATGTGCAAACCAAAAACCACTGTCCTCATTGCGACAAGCCAAGCATAGCAGTCTGCCCATGTCAAACAGTCGTGGTGTGATGTGCAAACCAAAAACTACTGTCCTCGTTGCAAAAACCAGCTCAGCCTTTTCTTTTCTTTTTCCAGTCTTGTTTGGTGTGTGACTTGTTTTTTTAGGGCAATGGATGCAAAAAGCAGTGGGCCTTGTCTCCCCAACTCTTTCCAAATGCAAATCTCAGCACACAGGCACAAGCAAGACTTGTTGTCCAGGCATTGCACTGAGCTCCAGCAGACAGCTTCCCAGGTTGGGAGGACGTTGGGAGTGCCCCCTCCCCCCCCCCCAAAACCCAGTTCCCCTTCGGCCAGCCCCGAGCAATCAGTCTCTCAATCTAAAGCGAGCGGATCAGCTCGAAGCCGGGCCATCTGCAGTGCCTGCTGTGGCAGCAGCATCTCGCTTGCTATCGGCTGCTGTGACGGATGAAGCGGACGCGGCTGCACCAGCGGGAGCATCGTCTGGCTTCATTGCGGGAAACAGCAACACTTCCTGCAAGTTCAGTGCACGTCAGAGCATGTGCATGTGCGTGGGTGTGTCTGCATTGGTGTGCATGTGCCTGTGTGCATGCGCGTGCGTGTGAGGATGCAAGTGCATGTGCATGAGCGTGTGCGTGTGCGTGTGTGTGTGCGTGCATGCAGGCGTGTGTGTCTGTGTCTGTGTGCGAGTGAGAGAGAGAGAGAGGAAAAGAGGGGGGAAGGGAGGGAGAGAGAGAGAGAGAGAGAGAGAAGGATACCGTCACAGACCGTGAAGTGATCTCGACCCATATGGCCATGCTGGCTGTCAGTTCTATCAAACTCAAAAATCATGTCGTTTGAGAGACATTCTCCATCAACTGGTGTTGGCACAGCACATCTCCAACTCGTGCACATGCTCGTGCCAACACCAGGCAATAAAGGAGTTGAAGCAGATATGGCTGGGCATGGGCACGGGCACAGGCGTGGTCACAGGCACAGGCACAGGCACAGGCACAGGCACAGGCACAGGCACAGACACGGGCACGGGACAGTCATGGGCACAGGCACAGGCACAGGCATAGGCACAGACATGGGCACGGGCACATGCACAGGCACAGGCACAGGCACAGGCATAGGCACAGGCA